>PVLD010004116.1:0-77913 GCA_004027595.1 Dinomys branickii | reverse complement strand
ATCAGTCATCTTCCCTGTGATAATAACTGTACTCCTGTGTTTATCTATACCCCTGGATTCTCGCCTTGGGAAGACATATAGCTGCCTCAGACCATACTATAACATACATGGGGTGTATACAAACTGCCATGGTCGGAGGTGGAAAAGCACATATGCTCACAGTGGACCACCCAGCTCCACCCCGTCGCCATGCTATGGGTGGGGGCGGGTCCAGTCCGTGAGGCGCCCTCAGTGGGGCCCTCAGCAGAGCAGCTGCAGGGCCCACAGCGGAGCAGCCGCGGGGCCCACTGTGGAGCAGCTGTGGGGCCCACAGCAGAGCAGCCGCCAGGGCCCATTGCTGATCATCTGCGGGGCCCACAGCGGAGCAGCTGCGGGGCCCACTGCAGAGCAGCCATCAGGGCCCACAGCGGAGCAGCCGCCAGGGCCCACAGCAGAGCAGCCGCGGGGCCCTCAGCGGAGCAGCCGCGGGGCCCACAGCAGAGCAGCTGGGTGGTCCTAGATGTTTCACCTGATCTCCTAGATTTGATCTACATGTTTTATTGTCATATTAGTATTTAGGTCTTCAATATCCCTGAAAGTTATTTATATTTTGTATATGGTGTGAGGTAAGGGATTATTTTCTTCTGCATGGATAGATGGATGCCAGCCATCAACTCCCTTATATGCTGAAAGCCACTTCTTCAGCTGAGTAAATGATATATGAATAAAGCATAAGCATGTTCATTTACTTATTAACACTTACTGAGCACCACCTATATACCACACAGCATTCTAATGGCTTGGAATGTACCAGTGAACAAAGCATACATATTACACATGATAAACAAATGATAAATTATAGTATCTGGGAGAAGGTATGAGTATTGTGGGGGGAAGGGCACCAAGGAAGCAAGGCAGGAGACAGATGCAGCCTCCTCACGTTCTTCTACCATCTCTTCTTTCTTAGTCCAACTCAGACCTTGGCCCTGAAAACTCAGACCGACCTATCAGGCTGAAAGTGGACTTTCTATGAGAGTGGTGGTGGACCATGGCACATGTGCGGGGCTGGCTGCTTGATTTCACTGAAATCACTACAAGGTTTGCCATCACTGCTTTATGACCCCAAGATGGGTTCCTGGTGATGCTGGGCCATCTCCTGCTCCTCCCTGACAGCCCAGTGGAATCACCAGAAGCCGATGGAACACAGAGCAGCCCTAACCTTCCCAAGGTGCTGGCCTCAGCCTTCAGTGCACCCTTGAGGTCTGAGGGCACCTCCTACTCTCGCTCTCCAGACACTATCCTGTTCCCCAGGAAAAGGCAAGTCACCCACACTGACAACCTCACCTTCTTCTGTGCAGCTGGAAGACACGACTTTGCCCTGCTGTCCTTTGGGGATGTCTGGAGCATGTGGCCCAGAGGTTTGTGCTGGGAAGCTTGGTCCCAGTGGAATGGCACTGAGGTGCTGCAGGCAGAGGTATATGGGATGAGCAGACCAGGGCTCTGCCCCGTGAGCCGGAGACAGCTGGAAGTTACAAAGGAGCAGACCGGCCCTCCTGATGCCCTGCTTCCCACCCGCCCAGGTGCCCACTCCCTCTCTTCTGCGCTCCTTCGGCGATGCTGCCTGCCTCGGTGCGATGTGATCAGAGGTGCTCACCAGAGACCAGCAGGCGCCAGCACCAAGGTCTCAACCTCCAACGTGGAGTTCACTAAATCTGTGTTCTGCCTTGAGCACCAAGTGTCGGCTGTTGTTACAGCAACACAAATGGACCACGGTCCCACCCCATCTTCTCCAGTCTCAGGAGAGGCGGAGTCTCACTCCTGTCCTCCTCTAACCCACACCCCTGCTTGTTTCCTTAGTCCTGCCCAGCTCTCTCCCCGGGATTCGGTCCCAGGAGTGGTGCTCCCTTCTCCTCTGTCTTTAGTCCATGTCCGCACGCTCACTCATCTGTCCTCGCCACAAGTATGACTGCACAACTCTTGTTTTAATTTTAGAAACTGAGTCTCACTATGTAGTCCAGGCTGGCCTTCAACTCACTATGTAGCCCAGGTTGGCCTAGAACTCAAGGGCATCCTCTTGCCTCAGCCTCCGCGAGTGCTGGAATTAAAGGATGTGCCACCATACCTGACTATAAATTCTTGAAAATATTTCACTTGCCTACTTCCTTAATTTCTCAAAACTATGCACCCCTTTGCACCTTCCTGAATAGATATCTAAAATACATCTGTAACTGTAAAAGATGTAATTTCCAGAGTACTGTAAATATTGATATCCCTTCATGTCTCTAGTGGAATCTAAGAATGCTAGTAATTAAAAGCCCAACAACATTCATTTAAAAATTACATGAACAAGTTCTTTGAGAGCTGGAATTCTTGTATCATTCTCTTTTCACTGTAAACTTCTATTTCCATTTCCACTTTTCCCACAGAATAAAACATATCTTTATGCTTGGAAGCCTTCTCCTGATCACCTTATCTGCGATCAAAATGTGTTAATAAATCCGGGCGTGGTGGTACATGCCTGTAATCCTAGCACTTGGGAGGCTGAGGCAGAAGGAGCTGAGGCAAGAGGATTATTGTGAGTTTGAGACCAGCCTGGGCTACAAAGTGTGCTCAAGGCCAGCCTCAGTTGCACAGTGAGACCCTGTCTCAAAAAGACAAAACAAAACAAAGTGTTTATAAAAGTTTTATTTTGCCTTCATTTCTAATAAACACAGGGCACTTGCTGTTCATCTGCTTCCAGGCTGAACTTAGCCACTGTGACTGTAACTACGGAATGACAGTCACCCGAGAAAGAAAACAAAAACCGTTAGGAAACGAATCTCTTGTAAGGATGCACAGGAATTTTTCTCCAATTAGTTTGCTTCTCTGAGAACAAATATGTGTACCTATTGTACAAGGAGATGGAGTTCAGAATCTACTGCATTCTGCTTTTCATTTTATCAATATGTTGACTGGCTTTAGGAGCTTGTTATGAAGCTGTCTCTTGATCCTCTGAATTTATCCTGGATTATTACACACCACCGAAATCACATGGCTCACACCCTTCCAAAATTATTCTTATGCTGAGGTAAAGTACTTTGGTAGAGTGGTAGAGTACTTTCCTGGCATGTAAGAATTCAATCCCCTGGATTCAATCCCCAGCACTGTGCAAAAGCAACAAAAAAAGGTATCTTAAAGCAGAACAAAAAAACCCCCCAAAACAAAACTACCTTATAAGCAATCTTTGTTCTTTGTTTTTGTCTTTTTGAAACAGGGTTTCACAGTTTAGGCTGGCCTTGAACTCACGATCCTCCTGCCTCAGCCTCCCAAGTGCTGGGATTGCAGGTGTGTTCCACCATGCCTGGCAAAACTTATTAGGAAAAAAAAAAAGACAACAAAAATTGTTCTTAACAACCTAATTAGGTTCTCTTGAAATTTTGTTGAAAGCAAAATACTGTTAACAACGTAACTTTGCGATAGAATCAGCCATCTGGTCGCTAGAGAGAGGAACTTCTGGATGTGCAGCCCAACCTTCCGGTCATCTCTAGAGGGCTCAGACCTCAGCCATGGGCTCTATGGTAGGAAAGGGAATACCACTGGTTGGTTCCACTGTGGTGGGAGACGACGGCCTGCGTTTCAGGGGTCAGTCTGCTGCAGGAGGACAGGCCAGGAAGGGCCAGCTGTCCACGCTGCACTGCTCAGGGCCGGGCTTCTCAGCTAGAAGGCCAGTCTCCCACACCTGCCCCCTCCTTCCAGGCTCTCACTGTGCCCCTGCTCTGCTGACATTTACCCTGTTCCCAGCAGGGCCCCACTGGGCCCCCGTGGGCCCCGAGTGCAATTCTCCCCTCTCCAGCCTTCATGTACTTCTGCCTTTTCATGCCCTACACCAGTTAGGCCGGAGGGAAGCCAATGTGGCCTGCGCTGCCTGGGAGAATTTAAATAAATTATGAAATCAATGCACAGAACACTGTAATCTGTTATTAGGCAGAACAAGCTCAATTTATGTATTTTCACATGTAGAGTCAGACATGTTACTGAAAATGCAAACTGCTAAACACCCTTCTGTATTATTTGAGTTTCACAGTAAGAATATATTTATGTATCACTTACATAATCAAGGGTGTGTGTGTGTGTGTGTGTGTGTGTGTGTGTGTGTGTAAGTATGTGTACATCAAATTGTAAGGAAAGAACTGTTGACTTTTGAGAGAGAATTACGAGAGACATTTACTCTGCATTTTTTTCTTATTGAAATAAAGACTACATTGTCTCTACCAGCCCAGAGCAAAGAAATAATGGTTGGTGCTGGCTTTTCAGCCTCCTGTGTGGCATTTAAAAATTTGGTATTTACAGTCACACATGTGTAAAGGCTAGAGTTGAGCAGTTCTTCTGCCTTTAAAAAATCCGTATAGCCAGGCATGGTGACACCTGTCAATCCCAGAACTCAGGAGGCTGAGTCAGGAGGATGGCAGTGAATTCCAGATTGGCCTGGATTACACATACAGCAAGACCCTGTTTCAAAAACTCTAAAAATTCTAACCTAAAAAGTCCTCCTTTAACTCCTGAATTCTGCTTTCCAGAGACACCTGTTTTCAACTCTCCCCGACTCTTCTGTTATTCCCTTCCTGCCTCCAGTAATGCACCTGCGCACCTGCGTTTGCACTCCTTGAGTTTTCCATTATAAACATTACCAATCGGCCTTTCTTTTTTTCTTTTGAGGAACTGGGGATTGAACCCAGGGCCTTTGCACTGAACTACATCCTTAGGCCCTTTTCTTAAAATTGTAAAAGTATGAGACAGGGTTTTGCTAAGTCACTATATTGTCCAGGCTGGGCTCGAATTTGCCTCAGCCTTGATGAGTGCTGGGATGACAGGTGTGCACCACCACACCGGGTCCGCCTACCAGCTCTCATGCGGTAGCAGTCGGGGCTGTCGCCTCCAAGTGCCCGACCTGCCACTGGAGTCTCCCTGCGCAGCAAGGTCCATGCTGGGGTTTACACTACTGGATTACACAAGTGCCGTATACAGCAGGCTCACGTAGTACTTTTCTGTGCCTGGAAACTTTTTGCTTTCTTTTAGTTTACTATTAATTATCATGAGCTCAGCTCCAAACTCTCCCCTGCCCTGCAATCACACTGAGTGATTTCTTTACTGATTTCAACTGTGTGAAGAGACGTTTTGGAGCCGAATGACATGCCCAGAGTCCCCTTTAAAATCCCCAAACCCTGCCCCAACCCATCTGTCCCTGTCGCCAGCTGCCCTCCTTTCTCTCCCTTCCCCCTGCCTCAGCTTCCCAAGTGGTGGGATTTCACATCTACCACACTCCCCTGCCTTGACTTAATTAAAACCATTGGCTGGATATAGACTCCTAGGTGTGAATATATTTTCCCTCTGAGTTTTACAGCCATTTCGCCATCTCCTAGCTTGTGCTGTTGGTGACACCTGAAGTCACCCAGGAATGATTTCTCTGTGTGAACCTGTTTTTCCTGTTGGGATGCTGCAGGGTCCCTTTGTCCCCATGCCTGGGCTGAGCTGCTGCAGGGTCCAGAGTGCAGGTCAGTTTGTGTCCCCTGTCTGGGCGGTTAATCTGGAAAGCCTGTCTTTAACCCTGGGGAGCCTTTCCTGAATCATCCTGTGGGCCGGTCTCGGTCTCTTTGGATCCTCCTGTTAGCTGGGTGCTGGACTTCCTTGGGTTTCTTTATTTATTTGTCTTTTATTTTATCTACTGGGGTATGTGAAGAACCTTATTTCCCAACACTGCCCTCAAGTTATTAAGACATTCTAAAATTTTTTTTCTTTTTTTGAGACAAAGTCTTGCTGTGTAGCCTTTAGAATAACAGGTGTGCAACACCACACCACCCAGCTATTTTTTAATTTCTAAGAGTTCCTTTCTTTCCTTTTTCTTTTAAACTGTTACATTTTTGCATCACAGATGCATTCTTTTTAAAAAATCCTTAAGGATTTTACGAATATTTATATATTTATGGATGTATATATTTATGTATAAATCATCATGTATTTTTGTTTCTGTACATCCCCTCTTTTTGTATAGTCTCTTTCTTTCTGAAACAGGGTCTCGCTATGTAACTCAGGCTGGCCTTGAACTCATTATGTAGCCCGGGTTGGCCTCAAACAGTGATTCTCTTGCCTCAGCCTCCCAAATGCTGGGATCACAAGTGTGTGCCACCACATGCAGCTTGCACTGGCTCTTTTCCTCCTAATGTACTGGTTTTCTACTTCTATCTGTTCCTTCCCCTAATCTTTTTTCTTTCTATACAGGCTGGGGTGGAACTTGCCACCCTCAGGCCACAGCCTCCCAGAGTGCTGGGACTGCAGGCACGCACCACCACTCCTGGCTTATCTATTTCTTTATCTGTTTGTCTTTATATACTGGAGCCTAGTCTTAACTGGCTCTGGGTTACCACAGAGTGGGACACTCAAAGGGAATTCAAAGCTCACTGTGTTTGAGTGGGACTTGTGAACTGTGGGTCTTTTTGTAGGATGCTCTGGTGAGGTCATTTTATTTATTTTTTTGAGATGGTATCACTTAAGTTGCCCAGTCTGGCCTTGAATTTGTAGTGATCCTCCTGCCTCAGCTTCTTGAATGCTGGGATTACAGATGTGGGTATTGGCCAGGTCATTTTACTGTGAAGCTTCTTGGGCTGGTCCCAGAAGTGCCCAAATAAGACTCCAGTAGCATTTGGCACTGCATACTGGCACCCCCGGGAGCCAGGTCAGGGGCAGGCTGAGACCCCATGTTCCGAGGGGGAGCTGCACTCACGTCCAGTCAGTACAGGGCGCTGCCAGCCCTTGTGCCTGATGCCTGGCACAGGCCCTCCTATCCCTCTCTCTAGATCAAGCTCCAGTTGTGTGCCAGGGGAGGGGAGCGGCAGATGCTAGCTGTAGGAACTATGGGAGAGGAGGATTTTTTTTTGGTCTTTTTGAGACAGGGTCTCCCTATGCAGTTTATGCTGGACTTGAGTTCACTCTGTAGCTGGCCTTGAACTTGCCCGATTCTCCTGCCTCAGCCTAACCTCTGCATGCTAGGATTACAGGTATGCGCCACCACACCTGGCTAGGAAGAGGAGGGTTTTTAACTGTCTTTTATTCTTTCTTGGTTTTTGTACTGGGGATGGAACTCAGGGCTTTGCCCTGACCTACATCCCTACCCCTTATCTTATCAGATGGTCTTGCTAAACTGTCCAGGTGGACCTGAGCTTGTAATCCTCCCAGAGTGCTGGGATTATAGGTGTGCCCCACCATGCCCGGCTAACAGACATGCAGCCATTCTTCTGGCTGCAGTCTTACCTTGACCCCCATTTCCAGATATCTGAGACTCTGCTTTCTAAATCAGCAGTCACACGACCACCTGCTTACAGGCTTCCCAAATTTTATTGCTGTTATATCCTTATCCCTTTTTTAAACATTTATTTTTATTTTTTTGGTACCAGGAATTAAACTTAGGACCTTGTGCTTGCCAGGTAGGCACCTGTGCCACTAAGCTACATCCCCAGCCCTGTCCCTTCTTTTTAAGTCTCTTCACTCTTATTTTAGAAAGACATCAGGCAGAGAGAGGAGACGACACTCAGTCAGCCACCTTCAGATCAAAGTCTTTCATCACGTATTTGTGTTTTGTTTTTGTTTCTTTGAGACAGGATCTCGCTATGTGGCTTAGGCTGGCCTTGAGCTCACCTTCCTGCATCAGCCTCCAGAGTGCAAGATTACCATCACGCCTAGCTGTTTTAACCATCTGTACTGCCTGGTACGGCAGTGCTTGTTTGTATTTGCAGCACTCTGGGAGGCAGAGGCAGGAGGATCTTAAATTCAAGGCCCACCTGAGCAACTAAATAAGACCTTTTTATTTTATTTCAAAATAAAAAATAAAAACAGCTGGGGATGTAGAGCTCACGGCAGAGGCCCTAGGTTCAATCCCAAGTACCACATAAATAAATAAACCATAAAAATATTTTACTGAATAAGAAGTAGTATCTGCTCTCATCAGAAAAATTTACAAGTCACATATGATTTTAGTATGTTTCTGTCCAGTTCTTTTCTACCCATCCTTTGTTCACATCTTTGGCTTCATGTGATATTTCCACTCCCTACTTCTACAGCATGGCCTCCCCTTTCAGCTAGGACCCCCCATCTCAAACAGGTCTGAAACACCCCCATGTCAGAGCAACAAGGGGCCTCCACACACCCTGGATTCCCTCTTCCTGGCAGGACTGGAGATCCCGCCCGCGGGCTATGTCCCCACCTCACCCTCACCCACTAACAGGCCCCTCTCACTAGGCCCAACAGGCAGAGCCAGTGGACACCTCCCGGGCTTCGAGTCCCTCCAGGCTGCGGCAGAATGCACCGCTACTTTCTCACAGCGTGCGGCCTCACCTCAACCTCCACTTCCTTCCGTTCCTCTCACTCCTGCTTCCTTTCCCAACCCTCCAACAGTGGTTTCTGCGCTGGCTGTACATGAGTGGCCTTGGAAGCTTTTTAGGGAACATGGACAGCTGGGCTCTAACCCACCATTCGTTCCAGATCCCCAGACTCTCCGAGTCACAGCTCTGTGGGGAGAGCCGTGTCCGTTCGCTTCTCCCCTGTAGCCCAAGCAGATCTGTGGATACCACCAGCACCCAAATGTCTCGGTGGCAAGGTCTCTAGCTCAGACCTGCTTTTCTTTTATGTTTTTTTTTTTTTTGTCTTTTGTTTTGCAGTACTGGGAATTAACCTCTGGGCCTTTGCATGGTGCTATATAGCTTTTAAAACTTTCTAAAATATTTTGAGACAAGGTTTACCTAAATCACTAAGTTACCCAGTCTGGATTTGAACTTGTGATCCTCCTGCCTCTCAGAGTACTGGGATTATAGATGTGAGACATCACACCTGGCTTCAGATTTTTTTTTTTTTTGTCTTTTTGAAACTGTCTCCCTGTGCAGTTCAGGCTGGCCTTGAGCTCACTTTATAGCCCAGGCTGGCCTCGAACTCACAATGATCCTCCTGTCTCAGCCTCCCCAGTGCTCGGATTATAGACCTGTTTTTGAACTCTAGTCAGTGACTTTCTCAATAGCCTCCCTGATGTTTACAGGAATCTCGTACCAGTGCTTTCAAAACTAAATTATTTCTTCTCCAAATCTGAGCCTCGTGCCCACTTTCTCCTGTTACTTACACGAGGGCCCTGAGTCAATTGTGGCATCTCCCTCTAGTCACACCTACCAGTCACTACGCCCCTCCTGGACTCCGCAGAGCCCCTGTCTGCACGAGGCTATGCCAAAGTCCCTCATCCAGAAAACAAAAAGGGTGCCCAGCAGTCCTCTGGTTTTCTGTCTTGCCTCCCTACAATCAGTCCTTCTTGGAGCAAGAGAATCTAGTTGTTTGTTAGGTTTCCACTAAGAATCCCACACCCTCAGAAGTCTCTCCCAGCTCACAGGCCCAGCAGGGTCCTCTGTGCCTCATGTCTCGCAGCCCTGGATGTTTCCCACAGGGCACGGCTGTGCTTTTACATGGTGGGGCTTGGCTGCTAACCCTGGTCCCTCTGCCATGGTGGAAGTCTGAGGCACACAGTTCTCTATGCAATGCTACCTAGTTCAAATACCATCTGATGAGCTAAAAACTGTAAGTGAAACATAACAGTCCCAAATCTCTTCAGTGCAACATCAGTGGCTGCAGATGGCCTATTGTAATGTGAAGTTTTGTGTTTGCTTTTGCAGCCCTGAGGATGGAACCCAGGGCTTTGCACGTGTGAGGCAAGTACTCTGCCACTGAGGCCCACTCTCAGCCCTGTGGTGCTGAGACGTAGGTTAGCGTGCCTTTATCTGTATTTTGGGTTATCTTTCATGCTATAGACTCTTTCAAAGGAAGTTATGATATCAAGTGTATGACTAGTTTAGATACTTTTAAATAATGTTGAGTCTACAAAGCATCAAATTGCTTTCTCTCTCTTTTTTTTTGGTACAGGGTTGAACTCAGGACCTTGCGCTTGCCTGGCAGGTGCTTGTGCCGCTGAGCTGTATCCCTGGCCTTTCAAATTGCTTTCTAAACTGACTGCGACAACACATGCCGGATGCTGAAAGGTGTACCTGCGTACAACGCCTTCTGGCTCTCTGTGCTGGCACCAGTGCACCAGGCAGAGATGGGCACTTTCTCCGGGCCCCCCGACTACCATGCAGGCCTGGAGAATGGCACCCTGTGCTGAGCACTGAGTGGGGCTGATAATTGAATCCTCTTTGGATCTCTTTTGCCTGGAGGGATCTACCCATCTGATGAGAATTTGCTGAATGCATTTACTTACATAACCAGTTAAGAACACTGTTTTGAGGGCTGGGGATACAGCTCAGTGGCATAAACGCCTGCCTGGCAAGTGTAAGGTCCTGAGTTTGATCCCCAATGCCACAAAAAAAACCTACAAAAATCACTGTTCTGTCTTATGGACCCCTAACAGTTCTCAGTTTTCTGGACCTTTCCCCTTGGTGTCCCAGCCTAGCTTGCTCCCAAGCTAGAAAACACTGGAGACAGTCACTGCAAGTGTGGAGAGGCTCCAGACCCCTGCAGTTTCACACCCTGCAATCACCGAGCTCTGGCTGAGGTGCACGTGTGTGTGTCAATGCCCACCATGTGTAGTGGCAGTACCCTTGTCCCCTGGCTCCTGGAAAGGTGGCCCAGGTCAGCCACACAGGGACACCTCCGTAAGGTTTCCGCCTCCTGGCAGCAGCCCAGGCCATGGACACGCGGTGCTGGAACACAGTCTGCCTGGGGCAGTGGGCTGGGGTTATTTGCTTTTCAATTCTGACCTCATTCCATGGGAGTCCCATCTTCCATGAGATGTGATATACACAGGGAAAGACTGATGCTTCCTCATCACACCCCTCTCTTTTGGGGGTATTAATGATCGAAGCCAGGGGCTTCACACTGAGCTAGATCCCTAGCCATTTTTTATTTGAGATGCAGTCTCACCAAGTCCCTAAGTTGTTCAGGCTGGTCTCAAGTTTTCGATCCTCCTGCCTCAACCTCCTAGAGTGCTAGGAGGTAGGATATAGCACCACACTCAGTCTCCAAGCTTTCTAAGAATATTCGGGGTCGCACCTGGGCCTCCAAAGCACCTGGGATGTCCGCTGTCTTTCAGGGTTTTAACCATGAGTCACCTCTCCCGAATTCTCATCTTCTGCCTATTTCTTCATTGTTTCTCCCTCTTTTTCCCGTTTCTTCTCTTATCTCTTCCCACTCTATCCTTTTTTTCAGATGTGGCGACCTAAACCTTTAAGGCACAGACTATATTTCTCCAACCAAAAGATCACTCTGCCATAGACCACACGCCGCTCCAGCCCCTCCTCCTCCTGTGCTTTGAAACGCATCGCTTTCGCTTTCTCTGCCAGAATGAATGCAGGGTCAGCCTCTCCCTTGCATTTAAATCTCTAGGCGAATCCCTACAGGTGGCAACAGCGTATCTATAGCGGCTGACATTACTTGACACTCCTGCAGCACAGCCTCAAAGCCTGCTGCAGATTCCCAAACCAACGAGCTTACTTTCCAACAAGACCTGACTGTAGCCCCAAGCTGAGTCTCAAGCTGCCTTTTGTGACAGATGTGACCTTCGGTGACGTCAGGCCACCACGTGTGCCCACCTAGGATAAAGAAGTGTTTTTCCTGAAGATCTTTCAGGCACGTGGCACAAGCGCAAAGGCAATTCCAGAGCAGCCTCTGAACCCTAACGGGACCCCGGAGGCTGTAGTGGTGAATGTAAGCAGCTGCAGTGAAGGGTCGGTACCTGGCATGACCACAGCTGTGCTCCCCAGGCCCCTGCAACATGCACGTCCATACCAGGCCAAGCGGTGGATCCTAGCTCTACTCCACAGGTGATGAAAGATCAATACTGCTAGGAAGCAGAGGAGCTGGGTTCAGAGGCAAGCAACCTTGTGCCTGGGAACCTTTGAGCCATGTGGCCTGGCTGTGGATGGCCTCTGAACACCCTGCACCAACACCATCCTGCTGGAGTTTCCAGGGAGGACCACACCTACCCTGAACAGCACTGGACTCAGGATTCGGCCTGTCCCTGGGAAGCTCTCAACACCTGTGCCTGGCACATGAATCCCTTTCTTTAGGTTTCTTCCTTTACATCCTATAGAGCCAGGTGATACTAGGTCATCTCAAAACATCCCCAAGACAACAAACCCCACAACATCCCTATTTACCAATAACTCAGACCAAAAGTGACTACAGGGCCCTGTGTAGGCCTCCTTCTTGTGCTGCCAGCCATGCCCCTCAGGTCCACCCTGGCCTGTGACATTGATGCTGGGCCCCCCTGAGTGTAGAAAGACCCAGGGTGCAAGGCTCTGGGCTGCCTCTTCACCACTCACCAGCACTGGGGTCGGTGGGGGTCTCCCCCTCCTCAGAGTCCTCCTGCTCCTGCATGGTCGGCCTCTCTCCACGCTCCATCTGGGACATGAGGTCCGGTTTGGAAATTGCATAGTCTGGGAAAAGGGGAAGAAAGAAAACATACTATGGATGAGGTGGCCCTGCATGCTGTTAGGCTGTCAATGAAGGAGCACGACCCAGGGTAACCCACAGCTGGGGACTGGCAGTGGTAGAAAGGCAATGGTCAAGTGCCCCCTACCCTTTTCTTCGGGGTCCCCGGTGTGCATGTGTGTGCGTGTCTCATGCTGCTCCTGGTGCCAATGCCTGTGCAGGGTTTTCATAGCAAAGGCACATGACACCTAGAATTTTATATAGTAAAACCTAACCCTGATACACCCAGAGGCCATAAAAATACTGGTACGTCTCCTTACATGGAAAAAGTACAAGAGCTGGAAGTGAAATGGTAGTGTTTATGCTTGGCATGTACAAGGCCCTGGGTTGCACCGAGCAACCAAAAAAATTTAAAGTTCTTTGGAAATAAGAGACGAAGAAACCTGGCAGAACAATTATACACACACACATATTTGTTATATACAGCAGAGGGTTAGTAGGTATTGTTATATACAAGGAACCTCTACAATTATTAAAAATTTTAAAATGCACAGATACAAATAGATAATTCACAGAAAAATACTAACAACCAGTAAATGTATAAAAATATGCCTAAGTTCACTAAGCATCAAAGGTAGTAAATATTAAAACACCAAGGAATCATTCTTTACCCATCAAAACAGACAAATATTTAAAACCAAAGGACACAGGTTCAGGCTGGTGGGCAGAGAAATGGGGTTGCCGCAGAAACGCTAGCTTGGCCTTCTGGGGCAGCCATAGCAGCAGCCATGGGAGTGCAAATGTGCACCCTCTTTACTCCACCACTTGTTTCTCTGCACGTGTGCCACTCAGACACGCGTGTAGGGCACACACAGAGCCGTTTACCACAAAGCTTTGCAACAGTGAGAAAAACAGAATCTACCAGTCATCAGCAGCTGAAAGATCAAAGGCCTGACATTCGCCCAGATACCATGCCATCCTTCCAAGGTGGCCCACGGCGTGGAGAGCTGTCTATGGCCCGTCTGTGCCAACCCCACCCCCTGGGGGAGGCAGAGCACCAATGCTGCCCATGTTTGCAATGCACAGAAAAGATGAGGAAGCACAGAAGCTAAACGGTTCCCGGTGGTTTTCTCCGGGGGAGGTCCCGCCGAGGGCCAGGGTCCTCTTCATTCTATTAGTCACCCGGCATTCTCATTACTGTATGTGTATTAGAAAAAGGAAACAGATTTAAAAAGGGAGAGGGAAGTTGTCCCACAGAAAGACACCCTACCGAAAGGTATGTGTAACACGAACAGATCTAGCAAAAATCAAGTTCCCACCCAGCAGTCTGTTAAACGTTTTATTTATTTATTTTTTGGGGGAATATACCATTAAGAGTTCCCCATATCAGAAAAAAAGGGTATATTAGTAAAGTTCAGTGTTCCAGGGTTTGTCCCTAAATGTTAACAGCGAGAATCTGCTGACAGTGGGGTCAGACAGATCTTAGCATGATTGCAGCATACTGACAGGGACAGAGGGTGGGCCCCAACCTCCTGTCACAGCGCGCCCCAGTGAGTGACAGTGCTCACTAGGTGAGAGTCACCGAGTAAGCAAACAGGAGCCCTCGTGGCAGAGCTCTGAGGCTGAACGCCGTGACTCTTACGTGACACCCAGCACACTCCGGGTACAGGGTGGGCACTGAGTCCACTGGTGCGCCTCCATTTTCTTTTCCTTTCTTAATGATAGAGACTAGATGAGCTGATTTTAAGGAAAGAGTCCATGGGGAAATACTGTGCCCGCTGGGCCTTTGTTTGTGCTTGTTCATTCTGTGTTTGTTTTGACTGCCTGGCCTTCACCACTGATGTCCTGGGGCTTAGACTCCCCAGGTTCTGAAAGGCCCCCATGCTGGTGTGAAGGTGGCCCTGGCGAGCCAAGCCGTGTGTCCTTACCCATGGAAACCAGAGACTCATAGTTGCCCCTCATCACGTTCTTGTAGAGCTCCTTCTGCCACTCGGATAGGTTCCCCCACTCCTGCTCGGAGAAGTGGACAGCAACGTCATCAAACGTGACGGGGACCTGAAACCACACAGTCAGGTCAGCTCAACCCAGAAGGACAGCAGTCGCAGGCTGCCAACTCCTAAGGCTCCATCTCCCCAGCCCGGCTTAAACCTCTCCTCAGGACTGGATAGGGACAAGCCCCAGCCCAGGCCACTGTTCTGGCCACAGAAGTGGGAGTCCATTTTGCCTGATTGTTGCCTCTCTCTCGGTGTAACTATTTTATCTGTTTTCAGGTACCACAGAGAGAACTCATGTAGGGACTTCACACTGAGATACAGCCCCTCCTTTTTTGGAGACCAGGTCTTGCTAAGTCACTAAGTTGTCTCGGCAAGGCTAGAACTCGCAATCTTCCTGCCTCCGAGAGCACTGGGATTATGTGTGCACACCGCCACTCGTGGCTCTTGCAGGATAACTGTCACTGCTCTACAGTGCAGGCTGTGGACCAGCAGCAACAGCATTAACAGGGAATGTGCTAGAAACCCAGACTCTTGGGCCCCACCTGGGACCGACTGAGTTGGGCTGCATTTAGTAGGGTGCCGGGGTTCAAGTGCGTGAGAAGGGCCAGCCTGGAGACAATGGCTGCTTCTCCAAATGTAAGACTGTGAGAGGGAGTAGGAGCACACAGGAATCAAAAGAAAATGCACACACATTCATGCTCCTTCAGAATCCTCAGGAAAATAGGATTAAAATCTAACTGTTCTCTAGTTTGCTACGGATACCTCTTGAAATCAGATGTCCTGGCATTAACGTAATTTACAAGAGAACAAGAAAAGGTGGAGTGGGGCACATCCTGTAACGTCTGACCCATATTCTCCATGTCTACCTGGCAGTGAACCACTAACGAACTGTGCATGCACACAGCCGTGCCCGGTACCTCAGGGTATGGGCTCCACACCTGAGGAAACCCAGCTGTAAGGGTGCACCAGTACTCTTGCCTACAGCCTGTGCACATCCTCCCATATGCTGAGATCACCTCTGGTCACCTCCTACACCATACGCACTACCTAAACCCTTACACTGGTCTGCTCAGGGAGTAACATGTGCACATGTTCAGTATGGACACAACCTTCTTCTGTGGAATACACCCCACACAGCTGGTAGAACCTGGGGATGTGCAACCTGAGTTAAGAGCCTCTGCAGTGCTCCCACAGGCCTTTGCTCTGCCTTCTGACTAGACACCAGGGACAGCTCTCCTGAACACCCTCCTGCAAGGACAGTCCTGAACCCTGGGCATTTCTGTCTGTCCTAGCTTGTGTATATCCAAATTTTCTTTTTCTTTTCTTTTGGTACCAGGAATCAAACTCTGAGCCTCATGCTTGCCAGGCAGGTGCTATGCTGCTGAGCTATATCCCCAGACCAACACAATTTTATTTTTCTAATTTTTTTTTTTTTTTTGGCAGGCCTGGGGATTGAACATAGGGCCTTTGCACTGAGTTATGCTCCTAACCCTTTTTACACTTTCATCTTTTGATTGAGATAGGGTGTAAGTTACTAAACTGTCCAGGCTGGGCTGGAACTTGCCATCCTCCTGCCTCAGCCTCCCAGAGTGTTGGGATTACAGGCCTGTGCCACCATGCCTGGTTAACTAACCTTTTTCCCCTTTCTTTCTATTAAACTAAATTCTTAAACCATGTTTCAATTCAGTGGGTCCCTTGGGAAGCCCCCAAAGGGCATACCTTGGGGACTTCTCCATTGCTGCCCGGGGGCAGCCGCAGTATCCAGAAATTTCGGTTTTTCAGCAGGTTCTCCATGTTTTCCAGCCGCCGCTGCAGCAGCCCGTACTCCTGCAGCAGCGTCCCCAGCACGACCCACTTGCTCTCCAGGTGGTTTGCAAACTCCACGGCTGTCTTCTCGCAGTCAGCGATCTTTTTTTCATTTGTCCCTGTCCTGCCCTCCAGCGTCAGCAGCCTCATGGCCTGGGCCTCCAGTTTCCTCTCCACCGCCTGGACAGCAGCCCACACGGCCAAGCGGGTGATCTCCGCCGTAGGGAGAAGCTGCTCCTTTGGGAAGGGTGTGTCCTTTTGGGAAGTGGGGCTCTGCAGCAGGGGGTCCATGTCGGCCTCAGGAACTGTGGGTGAGAGGCTCAGGGAGTCCTTCTCGGGAACTTCTGGGGAGTGCATTGGGGGTTCCTGCTGGTGGGTGGAGTGGGAGAGGAGGGAGAGGTCCTGGTCAGCAGGGTACCGGGGCTCTTCCTGTGCAGCCTGGGGGCCCTGGAGATGGGTCTCTTGCTCAGAAGCAGCAGGACAGAGGAGTGATGGGCCCTTCGGGGAAGCATACGGCATCTGGCTAGAGGTCTCTTGCTTGGATGCACTGGTCTGAGGCAGAGGGCCCTCCCGGGCACCAGTGGGAGACAAAGCAGGAACTTCTTTGGGGGGAAGGATGCGTGGCGAGAACAGGGCGTCTCGGGAGAGTCCAGCCGTGGCCTGGCGCAGGGTTTCTTCTTGGGGAGCACTGGAGAACGACAGAGGCGAGGAACGCTGGTTCTCCATGTCCAGCTGTGAGACCTGTGTCCAAGGACAGAAAGAAAAAGACAGGATTGAAGGCCAGTGTCCAGCCAGGAAAAAAATCCCAAAGTAAGTATCCACATGAAACCCTCCAGCCTCTGTGGCAGTAGGATGTGCTCCACGTATGGGAATTGCTTTTTGAGACTGGCGCGGACTTTGACCTGGACTATAAAGCTACTAAGAACAATAAATGAAAGACAGCTCTGCCACCAGCCCTTCCATGGAACCATCTATCCCCCTTTCACGACACACTTCACAGCTGTGTGGGTAAGGGTAAGGGTAAGGGGACTGGATGTCAATCCAAACAGTCAGCTGCTGGCCCTTGCTCCACCTACGGCTGCCTGTACTGCCCTGGCCTGGTCACAGACCTCACTGTTTGTACGTTTCATTGGCCATAAAATAAAGATAATACTCGATATATGTGCACCTCACTAGTTTAACTGAATGCTGCCTAAAATAAGACTTAGAGATACAGGCCTATAGCCCAGCATTGGGGAGGCTGAGGCAGAAACACTGTCTTGAGTTAGATGACAGCCTGAACTACACAGCAGCCCTGTCTCTAGAAAAACCAAGCAAAAACCTAATAACAAAAAACTTCCGAGCAGAATTTTCACAAAGGGCAAGCACTGTTACTATCTCACAACTCCCAGCAAGATGGTGGTTTGAGCTCAGTTGGGGCCCTTGGCCCCTAAGTGGCTCAACTCTAAGATGGATGTAACTATCCAACCCCTGCAGCAGTGCCTGGCACGGTGCCCCACTGTCTTTCATGCAGTTGCCCAAGGGTGAGGACACAAGATGAAGTTACCCTGACTCTCTGCTAGAAGTTGAGCTGCTGACTATCCATCAGCATTTCCAAAGCAGCCATATGGCCTGTATATGTCTTGGAAGCCCGGGTAGCTGCCCTTACTGCAGAGTGGGACAGGTTCCTGGGCATACGGCACTGGCTTCTGCCACTCAAGGAAAGCAACATGGAGGAGCAGCAGCCTGCCTCCCGTAGGAGCCCGGGTCCCTGGGGCAGATGGTTGCCTGCAGCAGGCGGGCTGCTTCCTCCCTGTGGCCCCCGAGGCGGAGAACGAAGAAGACAGGCAGGAGCGAGCAGCTAGGAACTCAGCCAGGTTGGAGATTTAAGTCAAGAGTGGCGGGGACTAGAACCAGTGTGAAAACCAGTTTCCTTTTGGGACTTCAAGGATTGTCGTGTCTCTGGTTGCCACTGTGTCACACTGTGTTGGGAGAATTGTTGGACTGTCAGGGAGGTAAAGCCGCACTCTTCTGTAAGTGGTCTGTTCTGTATTTACCTAGCCAGACAACCAATACCTTTACTGGAATGAAAGGTAATTACCCCATGTAAACTTTGTTCATCTCATAATCTTCCTCTGTGAATCTGCTCAATTACTATCAGTTCCTATACTCTCTATGTAAGTAATCTTTAGGGTAGTTAAAACTTTCACTTTTATTTAAAAAATCAGGATGTCCCTGTTTTCCAGTCTGATGTGTAATATGTGCTCAATAAATATCTGCTGAATAAATCAAGTGTAAATTCTACATAACCAAAAACAACTGGGACAAGCAATTAAGTTCTTTTAGTCATTTATCAAAAACTTACCTATCATCTTTAGCTTTACTTGTTCATTTATTCACATGTAGATGGTTTAACTGAAACCTTATCACATTTTTAAGCTAAGCATGGAAGCTTCAAGACCCTGTCCAGCCAGACATCTGAGAAAACAGGATCCAGTAACTCTGCAATGTGAGAGCTAATTAGCCCGGAGTGCTTACCATTTATTTAAGATTTATATGCCACGAGCTATGTTAAACACTTTAAAGGATTATCTCATTTAATCTTCATAAAGCCCTAAGAAATAGGTACTACTAGATAACTATCCACACCTAGCAGCAGAAGACTCCAGGAGAGGAGAGGCTAGGCAACCTGCCATGGCTCACACTGCAGACCCTAGCTTGCCTCTGTGCCTTAGGTCCCTGGGGCGGGTGGGGTGTCTAAGGTCTCAATCAGAGGCTTCCTGATTCAACCCAGATGGGCAGGAGGTTTGCTGTGGGTGGGGAAGGTGGGGTGGAAGGCCCTCCCCTTAAAGATACTGCCACTTAAGGTGGGATCGGGACCCTTTGGAAGATCTAAGGTTTGTTAGGGTTCTCCTTCTCAAAACCCCCTAAAGGCACAAACAGAAACTTCAGCCAACACTCAAGAACTCCACAGGCCCCTGAATCTGAAGGTTCACCAACCACTATGACCCCTCTCAACCCTTCCCTATGAGCAAGGGAAGCCAAGAGTAGTGGGTCCTTCGGGGGGATGGCAGAGTACCCACAGGAGGGTCCTGTCTTCGGAGGGGGGTTACAGTATTGGCCTACAACCTAGGAAGAGGGGAAAAATCCCCAAAGCCCTCCTAATACATGAGTTCAACTGAACAATAAAAAAAAAAGCTCCCCTGTAGTGAATAAGGCCAGCAAAGCAAGTCATCTTAACCAACCAGTCAATCAGAGCTCACCAGAAAATACTATTTCTTTGCTCTCTATTATTAGACTGTCTCCATTTTAGATGTGGAGGCCTGGGAAGGGATGAGGGGTCACAAATAAAAGGCCCACGCTGCAATTTCAACAGTCCCAGTCAACCTGTGGCTTGATCTTACCCTAAACAGAAAAAAAAATGCCCAAGGAGAGGGACAGTAAATATATTTAAAACGAGTAAGTCAGATCCTCAAACTGCCGAATTCTCAGCCATATTCCACAGGATTTATCTTCCCTCCTGCACCTAAGGTAAGTGGCTGGGTGTCCAGTATTTGAGCCACATCAGCAGAAACCAACAGAGCCGCGAGTATACACTGCCTGCCTTATTATGAAGGCCATGCATGCCATCTTCCCGCTCGGCCCAGGGGACGCGCTCCCCAGTTACACACTGCGACCACCCTCTGCAGACCTAGACCCCCACGTAGGCACGTAAAAATCTTCCTTTTATTTTATTATTTTTTTAACTTCTCAATAGTTTTCTTATGATTATTTTAAGAGCTTTTTAGAAAACCATACACCCCTCTCCCTTCTAGCACACAGTAAGAAACTGAGGCTCAAGCCACTGACCCCCCCAAGCAGTCAACACTGCCAGAATATCCCCAGGGAAGCTCTGGGGAATTTAAAGAACGGGCTCCCGAAAAGGTGCGCCAGTCCTCCAGCGCCCGGAGCCAGCTCCCCAGACCTCAGGCTCCCCGGACCTCAGGCGGCAGGTCACCCAAAGTTTGCCGAGGGCCTCCGGACCCCGAGGCCGAGGCCGGAGTCCGGGCCCGAGGGTCCCGGTCGCCACCACTTCGGCTGGGCGCCGCCCGGCCTGCCCTCCCCGCCTTCCCCGACGGGTCGCGGACACCGCGAGGCCGCCCCCCGCCAGCCCGGGCCGCCGCCGCCCGCCCGACAGGCCTCTCCGGGTCGCGGGCGCCGAGTGCGGAGGGCTCGCGGCGTGACCTTGGGGCGGGCGGGCAGGTTGCCGCCCGCGCTCGGAGCCTCAGTGTCCCCGCTCCGCGAAATGGGAGCGCCGCGTCAGCGCCGGGCCGGGCCGGGGCAGGCTCGGCGGGGCCGAGCGCTGCGGAAAAACGAACCGGCCGCGGCCACCCCGACGGACGCGGCGCCGGCCCGGGAGCGAGCGCGCCGCTGGGCCCCACCTCGGGGCCGCGTGCGTGCGGCCCAGCGCACCCCCTCCTCCCGCCCGCCGGGCCCGGGGGCGCTCCCGCCCGCGTCGCGGCGTCCCCAGCCCTTACCGAGACCCCAGGCCGGGCCGCCGCGCCCGCGCCGCGAAGGCCGTCCCCGGCGCCCCGAGGCCGCGCGTCCGTGCGCGCGCGGGCCGCCCTCACCGGCGCCGCGGTCGCCTCGGCCATGGCCGTGCGCTGTCCGCCGGGGCCCGCGAGCCTCGGCCGCGCCGCGCCGCGCAGGCCCGGCCCCCGCCGCCGCGGGGCTCGGCGTCCCCCTTCCCCGCGGGCTCGCGCGGCCGTCGGGCCCCGGCCTGCGGGCTGCGGGCGCGCGGGGAGCGCGGGGAGCGCGGCCCCCGGCGGCGGCGGCGACGTCGGAGCGGGGCGCGCTCTGCGCCCCGGCCGCGAGCTGGGCCCCGGCCCTCAGCAGCCGCCCCCGGCCCGCGCGCCGCCCCGCTGCGGCGACCCCGGCTGCGGCCCCCGGCCCGGCTTCGAGCTGCGCGGCCGTCCCGGCGCGTCTCTAGCGAGGCTGCCGCACCGCAGCTGCCATGTTGATCCAAACTGCATCCTGGGAGGCATGTCGCGCTCAGGCCGTTTAAAGAGAGACGCGCCGGGCTCGTCGGAGGCGGCCGGAACCCAGACAGCACCATCTACAGCCGGTAGGAGCGAACAGTGGCGAGCGAGCAGCCAGGCGGCGACGGACGCACCCTGAGCCCGCGGCCCGTCGTGCAGCCCGCCCGAGCCGCCGGCCTCCCCGCGGACCCCCGGCCTCCCTCTCACCTGGGTCCTCGCGGCCCGGCGCCCTCGGGCCAGGCCGGAGCGGGCGCGCGGAGTGCGGGTCGCGCGGGGCCGACGCGCTGCGGGCTGGCTGGAGGCGGGTCGATCGGCTCCGACAGCGTCCTCCCGCCGGCCGCCTGTGCTCCCCAAGCCAGAACCCGGGGTCGCTGGCTTTCAAAACCTGCGCTCACAAAGGGATCTAAGAAAGCCGTCACACCAGAGAAAGCCCGGAGTTCATGTGACCGGCGCGGTGCAGTCCGGGTTCCAGGGACGCGGGCTGTGTGGTTCCAAGGGTAGTGGGGGGCGGGGGGGTGTGCTTTTGTGAAATCCTGAGTGTTGTTTTCGACACGGAGGGATAGAATTCCCGCAGTCGTTCAGGGCTAGGGCTGGAAAGGGCCAGACGGCTCATGTGGGAGGAAACTGAGGCTGAGCTGGGGAGGGGCGGATTGTTTACCCCGAGTTGCAGCCCGGTGTCGTTAGGGGAGCTCTCTCAAGCCCCGAGAGACGACCCAAAAAGAACGTGGGGCTGGTGCGGGTGGTGACTCCCTTTCCTGGACAGGTGCACTGAAACACAGCTTATTGAATGCGACGTGGGACAAGAAGCGGGAATGAAACGAAAATAAGGAAAAGGGGAGGATAATAAGCGGGTGTCCTGATTACTGTGCATGAAGCCCAACTGGAACCAGCTCAAGGGCAGAAACCGCAGAATATATTTGTTCACGGAGGACTTGGCCTTGGAAGGCAACGGGGACGGGAGGCCATATGCGTGGTGGCAACTCTCTTTAAAAATGGAGAATTACGGACGGAGATAAGGCCAGGGCCCCCACTTCCTGCCTCCTCCCTTGCCCACCACCGTATGCATTTCCCACCATGTGTGCACCCACGCGCCATGCATGCTACTGTATTTCGTATTTTAAGAATGTATGTGAGTGAAACTGTTCAAACCAGAGCTACGTTGCAACTTGCTTTTTCTGCGGACCGTTGTCTTTTTGAGATATAGTCATGTTTCAGCAACCCTATCTGGTCCATCTAGCATTTCAACAGATACATAAACTCCAGGTTACTGTCCATTTCTCCAACAGGAATGAAAACAGACCTGTCCCCCACAGAAACATACGTGTACACGTCCCACTGTGCACTCTTGAAGAGCCCTCAAGGGCAGAGGCGGAGAGGCGGACTACCAGGGAAGAACACCTCCAACTCTTCGGCCTTCCTGAATTTCCCACTCAGGAGATGGAGCCCAGTTACAGTGCCGCCAACACTGCGTGACTTCCTGTTTCCTTTCCTGACCAGTAGTTACCACTGAGGGACTTAAAAGGCTTGCCTACACCGTGAGTGGTAAATGGTAACTTATCACTGACTTTGCTTTTCTACCTCCCTGATAATGGAAGTTGAGCATCTTTTCATATTTATTATAGTGACATTAGATTTCTTCCTCTAGGAATTTCTTCTTCATACCTTTCACATCCTGTAAGGTCTTTTTGTTGTAAGGCCTTTTTCTTATTGGTTTATAGGGATTTTATAAAAAATAGAATCTGGATGTTAATTCTATCATCAGACATGTAATTATTGATGTACTAGCATTTTTGTTGTTTTTGAAAAATATGTTTTTATTTTTAATTGACACAGGACAGTGGTACCTACTTATGGGCTACAGTGTGACATTCCAGTTCATGTATCAGATCAGGGCTACTGCATATTGTTTGCCTTGGATCTTTGTTTCTTTTTTTATTTTATTTTATTTTTTGGTCTTTTTTGAGATGCATCTCACTATGCAGTTCAGGCTGGACTTGAGCTCACTTTGTAGCCCAGGCTGGTCTCGAACTTGCAACGATCCCCCTGCCTCAGCCTCTTGACTGCTAGGATTACACACCCAGCTGATCTTTGTTTCTTTGCGTTGGGAACATTCAGAATCCTTGGTAGTAGCTCTTCTGAAATAGTCAGTTAACTGTTGTTGGCTACAGTTATCTTGCTGTGCTATAGAATATGAGGTTATTCCTCCTAAGGTACGGCTGCAGTTATGATCTGCAAGGCCTCCTGGCACAGAGGTGGGGCCTGTGGAAGGTGGTTGAATTAAGGGGGCCAACAGCTAACTTGGTGCTAGGGGGTGGGGCCTGTGAGAGGAGGGTCACTGCGGCCGTAACCTAGAAAGATGAATCTGCTTTTTCCCTTCCTCCCCTCGCTATGCTTCCTGGCCACCATGACTTGAGCAGCTTCCTCAGCCAGACCCTTTCACCGTGCCCCCTGCCTTGGAGCTGGCCAAGTAGGGTCTTAAAATGTGAGCCAGAATAAACCTCTCCTTACCATCTTACTAATTATATTCCCAGTCTTAGAAGTGGCCCATGATAATTTTTTCCTGCCTTTTCTGGGCCAGCGTTTGGCCTTTTGGTAAAGTAATTCTATTTTTATGTAGGTATCCTTTTGCAATAATATTTTGTTTTTCAACATGCATTTTATGTTTACATGGTTGTCCTTTTCTATCTGCGGTTCTAGGACTCCTGAAAGATACCAAAATCTGCGGACACTCAAGTCACTTATGTATAATAGCACGTATTTGAATATAACCTATGCAGTTCTCCCATATTACGTGACAAATCATTGCTAGGTTATGTAGAACCACTGAAACAATGTGAGTGTAATGTGAGTTACTTCAGGGTATTATTTAGGGACTAGTACTATGAAAAAAATGTTTATCCAGGTTCAGTGCAGATACTTTTTCCCAGTAATTTTGGTCTGAGAGTTGAATCTGTAGATGGAGAATCCATGGACATAGGGGGTCAACTGCACTCCCCCACTTACTGGTGGTGTTGATTACCCACAGTGAACGGTAGGTGGAGGAAATACAAAATAGACATTTTCAGAAAGAAATAATTCATGGGGTAAATTGTGCTCATGACTTGTGTCTCCATGTCCCCCCAAAGCCTCATGTTACAGGTGGGGCCTTTTTAGAGGAGGCTGGATCTAGAGTGTGTGACACTGGGGTTGATTCGTGGTGCAGCACTAGGGTCAAGGGCACCAGGATTAAGGGCGTGAGCGTTACATGCCATGAGAAGCCCATACAAGGGGTAGAAGGAGCTGCAGTCGTCCCTTCTGCCTGCCATGAGCTGTCTCTCCTCTGTGATGCCCGTCTGCCGTGCCACCCTGCCTTGGAGCCAGACCATTATGGACTGAAACTTCTACAACCTGAGCTAAATAAATTTTTCCTCCTTTAACTTTGGGTGTTGGGTATTTTGTCTCAGCAACAGAAAAGTAACTAAGACAGTTGTGCACAATTCTGAGCAGTGTGAGGAAATCTGCCCGCTCAGCCTGTGACTCATACCTTTTTCCAGGGTATCCACACTGCGTATGCTACCTGTCCTTTCAGCACTTACTAGCTCTCTTCACCCTCAGGTCAGCTGCAGTGGCGTCATAGTATTTGTGTTCACAGAACCCTTATTTTACATACTAATGACCTAAAGCACACGAGTAGTGATGCTGGCAATTTTATTATATCATATTGTAAAAATTGCTCTATTTGATTAGTTATCGTTAATCTCTTACTACACCTAGTTTATAAATTAAACTTTATTAAAGGTATGTGTGTATTAAGCTGGGTGTGGTAGCCCACACCTGTAATCCTCATTCACCGGAGCCAGAGGCAGGAGGATCACCATGAGTTTGAGGCCAACATAGGCTACATAGTGAATTTAAGGAATTCACTGGAATACATAGCAAGACCCTATGTAAAATACATATTTTATATAGGAAAAAACATAGGATATACCATTGCCTCAATATCCTTAAATTCTGCTCCCACAGATTCAACTAACCTCAGGTCAAAAATATCTTTTAAGATTGCATTTGTCTGCCTCATTTCTTTGAACACCTGTACTCTGCTCTTGCGTCCTATATCTACCTCCAATAAATCCTTTTCATGCCTTTAAAAAATAAATACAATTAAAAAATAAATACATTTGTCCTAAACACATACAAAATTTTTTCCTCATAATTCGTTAAGTAACATATAGCAAGTACTTACATAGCATTTGCACTGAGGTAAGCGTTTTAGGTAATATAGAGAGATAAAGTATACAGAAGGATGTGTGTAGATTCTGGGGAAGTATTGCACCATTTTATAGAAGGGGCTTGGGCAGTATTGGATTTGTATCTCTGGGGAGCCTGGGGCCAGTGCTCTGTGGGCCCCAAGAGATGACTGCAGGGCTCAGTCCTGGCTGAGGTTTCAGGCACCTGTTGGAATGCATCTCCTGTGAAGAAGGGGAGCACGGTGTGTGTTGTAACCAGCATGATAACTTGCAGTGGTGCACATGGCAAATACCTTCTTCCAGTCTCTGTCTGCCATCCTTAATATTTTTAATGGTAAGTATTACTCAAAAAAGTTTTAGAAATTTATCAAAGTATTATTTCTAGATCAGTGTAGTGTACCTATTCCATGTTTAGTTTGTCAAGCACTGGCAAATGCAGCTCTACAATCCACACCCCTGTCAAGATATAAAACATGTCACTGAAGAAATGAACTGTCACTCAAGCTTTGAACCCTGCACACCCATGACCTGTGGTGAAGCTTGCCTAGCATGTGGGAGGCCCTGAGCTCCACCCCCAGCACCACCATAAAGTTCCAGATGCATTCACAAGTCTGTGTCCTGCCACTGCTGATTCTCCCTGCCTTTTTCATTGACGGGACATGTTTTAAATGCTTTATTTGTGGTGCTGGGGATTGAACCTAGGGTCTTTCCATCAAGCAATTATCCTCAGCCCTTTAACATTTCTTTTTGTTTTGTTTTACATTTTGTTTTGAGAGAGGGTCTCGCTAAGGCTGGGCACAAACTTAAGATCCTCCTGCATTAGCATTCTGAGTAACTAGGATTATAGGTGTATACCACCACATTTGGCTTAAAATAAATACACTTCTATACTTGTATATACTCTTGGTATATTTTCCCTTTTCAGTATTACCAACTGTATAGTTTTACACCAATATTAAATAAATATTCTGTAATTAGCTGAAATCTTTTGTTACGAGCTATCATAGTAGGGACTGCTCAAAAACCAGTATTGTTTTGTATTTCAATAAATGGTTATTTAAAACATTTTGTATATTATTTTATTATTTATTTCTGATTTTAATCACATTTTTATTTTATTTTAATTAATTAATTTATTTTGGGGTTTTTTTTTTCGACAGGGTCTCACTATGTAGTTCAGACTGGCCTGCAACTTGCTACAAATAGCCCAGGCTGGCCTCCAACTCAAGGGAGTCCTCTTGCCTCAGCCTCTGGAGCCCCATTCTAACTTTAAGGAGTAGTCTGAATTAAAAACAAGCAAGCAAACAAACAAAACTTCTTGGAATTTGTGAGTTCCTTTGCAGCCAGTTTTTATAAATCCTTAAAAATGATAAAAATTTCTTAATTTTTTTGATAAAACTACCTAAACATACCCTTGTAATTTTCCATGTCCTCACTAATACAGTATTTGTTTTATGCATTACTGAGAGAGATATGAGGAAATCTCCCATTTTCCTTTCTTTTCCCTTCAAATTCAGTTTTTGTTTTATGTATTTTTGAAGCCATGTTGTTAGGTACATTGAACTTTATTTTTTCCCAGATGATGGACAATTTTCATCCTAGTGATGATGTTCTCAATAAAGCCTGTTTTGTTTTGTTCAGTGTTGTTCATGTCCACTTTATTTGGTTTAAGGTTTGTTGGTATGTTTCTTCCCCTCAATTATCAATTTTGAATTATTTTATACCTTTAACTCTTAGGTCTGTCTTGTAAACAGCATGCCCCAGAATGTCAAGCACCATTTTGCCCTCACCTAGGAATTGAGACAGGACAAATGGTGCCCCCACTTCAGTTTTATGTGACCAAGAGGTTCCACCTCAGAATGGGCCCGCACTGACGCCTGCAACACACAGACGGGCAGACTTTGTCTCCTTTTGTGGAGTCAAGGGATGGCCCTGGTCCTTTTCAGTATCCGTCTTTCACTACAGGGGAGAATCAGAGAGCCCTTGACATTTGTGCCTGGGAGGGCATTGGGCACATAGGGACGTGAGAACAGTTTGTAGGGTGGAAATTTCTGAAGGGGCTGCCTCTCCAACTGGAGAAAGGTGGACCTGCTTCTGGCCCATCCCAGGTGTTCTTCATCCTAGTGATTATTAGTAGAGACCTGTCCAGCTTCCTTGCCTTCCTACAAAGGGCACAGAGGTCAGTGAGGTGGGAGGACTCTGAGGCTGACCTGCTGGCCACAGGCCATGATGCCTATCTCAGAAGGAGTTAGGGGCAAGGATTTCCAGCTCCCTCCTGGGAATGATTCTCAGCACTATAAAGGGTCAGGGAGGCACACAGATCACACAGTGACAACAGGTGGCCACAGCCACGGGAGGAGCTGACCTCCACAAAGGTCCCACATCAACGAACAGCAGTGTATCCTCTAGCTTCTGTGCAATGTCTCCAGCGAGAAGGAAGGATTTATAAAGGTCTCTGCCAGTCTGGTTAATGAGTCAAGGGAAAATAAAGAGGGACAGAAAGGACAAAAGCAACAGGAGGACCAAGAAGAAGGGTTTGAAGTACAGTGCCCACTCAGATCTTGCCTGAAATCAGGGCTGCGGGGACACAGTTGGGAACGTTGCATTGCACTGAAGTTCACATATAGTTTGGCTGGGCGTGGTGGTGCACGCCTGTAATCCCAGCACTCAGGAGGCTGAGGCAGCAAGGTTGCCATGAGTTTGAGACTAGCCTGGGTTACACAATGAGAACCTGTCTCAAAAAACAACTCCTCCAATACTCTGTGGAATGAGACTTTCTGATAATAGAAAGAGATGAGATATACTAGAATTTCAATGACATCATTATGGTGCTAAAAGGCAGGGTTGACAGCACAATTATAGGTAGTCACTGGAGAAAGGAGAACAATTTCATGTTTCTGCCCCAGTGAATTCAGCCCACAGAGATGGATTTCTGTTTTCTAATCTGATATTTTTGTTCTTTGACCAGAGTTCTTATTTTCTTTATATTTAGTCAGTGTAGATAGATTTGCATTTTTCTAGCATTTCATTTTGTTGTCTTTGCTTTTTTCCCCTTTCTCCTTTATTAGATAAAGCAAACTTCCAGTGGGGCGTGGTGGTGCACGCCTATAATCCCAGCACTCAGGAGGCTGAGGCAGGAGGATCGGCATGAGTTCGAGACCAGCCTGAGCTACGAAGTGAGCTCAAGGACAGCCTGAACTGCAATAGCGAGAACCTGCCTCAAAAAAGAAAAAAATAGATAAAGCAAATTTCCATTCCTCACCTTTTCTCCCTCTTCCAAAAGCCATTTCATTATTTTTTGTGGTGTTAATGTACATTTTAAATGTATAGGTTTGACTTACAAAGTCCAAGTGAGATTGGCATCTCAGTCCTCTCCTTGAAATCACAAAGACCACAAAATGCTATCACTTAAAAACATACCCCATTCTTCTTATTGTTATTGCCTAGTATTTTAGTTTAGTTACTCTCAGATTTGTCTTTGTTTTATAAAATCAGTACATGTTAAGATTTACCTGTTTACTAATTTATTTTTCCCTCCATTGTCTCTTCTTACAACCTTCTTTTCACTAGGTTCAAGTTTCTTCTTCCCAAAGGATAATCCTTTGGGATTAGTTTTCTTTCAGTGAGGATCTATGAATGGTGTGTTCTGTTTATATTTTCTGAAAACGTGTCTTGTTGTGTTTATTGTATGATAGTTGATCAGGGTATAAAATCCAAGGTGTCTGTCATTTCCCTGACCACTTTGTAGGTGCTACTCCATTGTCATCTGACTTGGTTTTCATCATAGGAGAGTCTGTTGTCAGTCTAAGAGTTTTCCTGTTTTGGCCATTTGTCTGACTGCTTTTAGGATTATCTCTTTGTTTGATAGAGACTATTTACTTTACCCAAGACTTATGCCTCTTAAATTTGAGGATTTATATCTTTCACTGATTCTTAAAAACTATTAAGTCATTTTCTTTAAAAAAAAAAAATACAGTGGTCCCTTGGTTCACAAACTTAATTTGTTCCACAATTCTGGGGTAGATAGCCATGGTTGTATTTGTTATCTGATACGGAGTTCACTAACAGAAGCAAAATTTTGTCAAATGCTTGTCTGGGAACTGAATTGTTCATGAACAGAAGTGTTTGTGAACTGAAGTATTACTATATTGCATTTCTCCTAATTTCCTCATCACCTTCTAGACGAGAACATCTGACTAGATAGATGTACAAGTGTTCTTAGTCTATGTTCTTAGCATGTCGGGTTTCCATCTGTTGTGGTCTTCCTCTGTCCTTCATGCTGGGTACTTTCTTGGTGTAGCTTTGGTTTAACTATGGCTGGCCCTCTATATTTGTGGGTTTGGATATAAGATATTTTAAAAAATGGCATTTGTAACATGGAAAGACCTTTTCCTTGTCATTATCCCTTAAATAATACTGTGTAAGAACTATTTCTATGGTATTTACATTGCATTAGATAAGTGATTTAGAGATGATAAAATACACAGGAGGACCTGCATGGCTTCCTACAGCATTATGCCATTTAATAGATGAGACTCGGCCATCTGAGGGTCTTGGTGCCCATGTGAGAGTTCAGCTATGGAAGAAACCCTCTATGGCTACTAATACACAAGTCTAATTGTTTCCAGCTGTATCTGGCTCTATTATTCAGCCATCCCATTAATTGATTAGAACATTTAGGTTTAAACATTTTTTTCAGTGGCTCTACTTTTTTGAAATTCTTTTGGTTTCTCTTTCGAATGTTACTTCGATATTTTTTTATGGTATCTTGATTTTCCCTAAGTTTGTATTTCTATTGACTCTGCTTTTTGTATTCCCTTTGGGAATGTCTTTACACGAATTCAGGTTCTTGTATTCTTATCCCACTGTTGTGTTCTCATTAACGGTTGATTGTCTCTGTGGTTTTGCCATGTGTAATTGTGTTTGTGCTGAGCAGGGATTGTGCTGTGCACTGTGGGATGGCACCTCCTGCTCTTAGGTTTGCTTCAGCCTGAAACCTCAAGTGCTATTGTTGGTCTTGGTCCAATTTTTATGTTAATTTATCAGCTCTGTAGATAACTTGCAAGAGCTACAAGCTGCACTTTTGAATTCTGGAGGATGATCTCATCTTTCCACAGCCATCACCCAGTGCCTGGCCTGAGATGGACAAGGTTTTGTCCTCTGGCAGCTGTGCAGTAAGGTCATTAGATCTCTGTTCTGATCATGCCATCGCGCTGCAGAGAACAAGTGACCCTGGTCTGGCTGTGAACCCCTTTAGGAAACACCTCATTTTTTCCATATTCTTCTTGGGTAGTGCCAAGGACTAAGGGGCAGCATGTGAATCATTTTATAGCTATAAAGGAGTAAAGGTTTATGATTTGTAGGTATGCTAATTTTTATTTTTTGTTATTTTTTTTGAGACAGGGTCTCACTATGTAGGTCAGGGTGGCCTTGAAATCACTAGTCCAGGCTGGCTTCAAACTCAGTGACCCTCCTGTCTCAGTCTACCAAGTGCTGTTATTACAGGTATATGCCAGTTTTACCTGATACGGAGTTCACTAACAGAAGCAAAATTTTGTCAAATGCTTGTCTGGAAAATTTGGCCTATTGCCAGATTTTCCTCTCTTCCTCTCCTTCTCCCTCTCTTTTGGTTTTCTGAGGGAGGGTCTTGCTATGTAGCCCAGGCTGGCCTAGAACTCTTAGCAATCCTTTTGCCTCAGTCTTCCAAGTTCTAGGATTATAGGCATGTGCCACCACACCTGGCAGGCCTCATCTCTTTTCTCTTCCTTTCCTTCTTTTTCTCTTTCCTTCCTCCCTCCCTCCCTCCTTCCCTTTCTTCTTTTTTTCTTTCACTGTCTGTCTCTGTCTTTTTTTCTTTACTTCTTTCTTTCTTTCTTTCATTTTTTTGAGACAGGGTCCGCTTCAGCCTCCTGTGTGCTAGGATTTCAAGTATGTGCCACCATGTCCAGCATGCCTCATCTTTAAACAGATGACTTTTATACACACCCCTCGCCCCCCACACACAGAGTAAGGGAGGGGCTGATGACAGAGTCTGAACAGGGGTCTGTGGGAAAAGCAAGGAATGTGGGGTGATGCTTTGAGTCAAGACCTAAAGAGGAAGCAGTTGCCAGATGGACAGGATACAGGGCGCACTGTGGAGGGAACAGCGTGAGTAAGTACTGGGAACAGCACGGTGCTCAGGGAAGGGGAGCTGCGTGTGGAGAGAATGGAAAACAACAGAAGCCCTGTGCAAGGGGTTGATGTGCTGCACTGAAGTTTGGGTTTAAACCCATGATGATGGGAGTCCTTGGAGGGGCAGATTTCCCAGTCAGAGAGGCCACTGGGCCGGGGTTGGGCCTGCATGTCTCCAGCACACATCCTTGGATGGGGCAGGATGGCAGCTGCAGGACAGAGAAAAAGAACTGGTTCCGTGTGGCCAGGACCATGGCTTGATCCATCTTCTCTTCAACCTGTGTGTGAATGTGACGATGTTGGCGCTGCCGCCTGAGCACAGTAAGCGGGGAAGGGGCAGGGCCATCTGTGGAAGTGTCAGGAAAAAGAGAACAGAACTGTAAAAGGGATCAGGTGCAGAAGGAGGTAGGAGGAGGTGGGCAGCGGTGAGCACCTTTTGATAGGTGACGGGGGGCTGAGATGCAGTGGCTGGGAGTGACAGGCCTCAGGTGTCTTAATTTGGGCACCAGTTGTTTTGGTGTCACAGCATATATCCACGTTCCAGGAAGTATTTGGCCTGGCCTTGGAGCAGTGACAGAGCTGCCCTGAGACTTGGGGGATGTAGTAAGCTGGAAAGTAGTCCCAACATCAAATCACAGAACCTGTGAATCTGCTGCTTACACAGCAGGACTCTGCACATGGGGCTAAATTAGACCTTCAAAGGCTGGGGATGGGCTCAGCAGTAGAGGTTGGTTGGTATGTACAAGGCCTGGTTTGTCTGAGCACCGCAAGGGAGGAAAAAAGAAAATTCAGATCTTAAATGGGACAGATTATCCTGGTGTGGTCAATGTAATTGAAAGGCTTTTTATGAGAAGGAGGCAAGAAGGTCAGAGTCAGAAAAAGACGTGCTGATGACAGAACCTGAGTTTGGAGCACTTAACTTTGGAGGAAGGGGCTATAAACCAAGGGGTGCAAGCAGCTTTCAGAAGTTAGGAAAGAAAGTAGACCAGTTTTCCCTGTGCCCACAGCAGGAGTGCGGCTTCATCGACTCAGTAAGCATAGCTCCTGAAGGCTCTCTAGACTGCTGGCCTCCAGGACTATAGGACCAGTTTGCATCAGTTAAGCCACTACACATGTAGCAACTTATTAATGGCAGCAGCAGATGAACTTAGAGAGGAACAACTGTACTTGCATCCTGGTGATAGCGCAAGAGATCCCAGAAGTTAGTGGGCCAGTTGTGACCCCTTCCATGGCTGGGTTTGGTCTCCCTGGTGTCCCACCTGCTTCTGGGTGTCCCAAGCTGACTTCAACACCTCTGGCCCAAGCCTGCTTCTCCCACATTCAGTTGTCACCTGAACCCAAGGCTGAGGAGTCCTCCATGAGGTAAACCATGGTCAGGGCTTCAGGTCATTACCTTCCAATCCCTGTGTGGAGGAGGAACCATGAATCCACAGCCCTGGAGGTGGCTCCCGCTGGCCTCCAACCCCTGGAGATGTCTAATGGAGAGAAGGACCAGCGCCGGGGAGGGCTTGGCTGCTGAGGTGTGTGACCCTTTCCCTACCTCCATTGTGGGCCTGGAGGAGCTGGCACCACCTTCTCTGTGTCCCCTTCCTATGCTCTCCATGGTAACAATTCAGGAAGGTTTTATAATTTTCTTAAAAAGATTATGACCAGGCCAGGCATGGTGGTGCAGGCCTGTAATCCCAGTACTCTGAGAGGGTGCAAGATGCAAGTTTGAACCCGGCCTGGGCAACGCATGACATAGTGAGAATCTGTCTCAAAATAAAAAAAACAGAGAAAGGGCTGGGGACATAGCTCAGTGCAAAAGCCCCAGCTCTAATCCTATGTACCACAAATACAAACAAAACAAAGCCAAACCACCAAAACAAAAAAGACCAGAACCCTGCAACAAAGTGTTAATAATTATCAACTCTGGTAGCTGGGGACTCGGTGTTAGCCTGCCAGATACACTGGATTCCAAGATCAGGGTTAGAGCTACAGGTATCACCTGACTTCTCCTGTCCAGCCAAGAAAAGGATTCCAGGACAAAATATCCAACATCCATTCTTCTTCAACACTGTGCAGTTCTTCCAGGCTTTCTCATCTTCACAAACAGCGTCTCACACTAAGTGAGAGACACCACACGTACATCTGATGCAGACTGACATGATGTCCTTCGTTTCTTCCTGCTACTGTCAACTATCTCCTAGGAACCCTCCATTCATTCCTTGTTCTCCAGGACAGTGGTCCTTCTGGGTTTATGGTGACCATGCACAGGAAGGCACTGAGGAAGGGACCAGGGGCCCATGGAGGGGGTGTTAGAAGCATCTGTGACAGAGACACAGGTCTAAGAATGGGATCCACCAAATCGCCTTGGGTGCTGGTTAGGTTTTATTTTAACAGGATGTTTTCTGTTCATTTGTTTTTCAAAATATCAGTTATATCAATATTAGAAGTGTAAACAGGTACAAAATATACAGTACATAGAAACAGTTTTCTTAACTAGTCTATTCCTAATAGAAGTACGCAGGAGGGAGCTGAATGAGTGGGCACCACGGTCTCTCCCTCTGCAGGGGGACAGGGGGCCGGTGGCTACTTCAACAGATGGGAATGGATATGTGTGGCAGGGACGGCACTGTGGTGGACAAGAAGCCTGGGCTCCTTTTTAATTCCACCTTGCTGATACTCGAAGCAGGTCTCAGCGAGCTACTTACCTATTACCAGCCTTGGGACAGCACGCACACCGGGAGGCCGCAGCCAGCCCCGGAGCTGCGCACTCGCAAGCTCCTCTGGGACCTCATCATCACACTCTTAGGGGCAGGGCAAACGCTTTGAGAAGCAAAACCTGGAAGCTTTTCTCCCCTAGCCTGATGTTCCAGAAGGTGCAGCCCAGTCCCAAAGCAGCTCAATCAGCTCCTGGCACACGCTGCGCCTGCCTGCGCGAGGCTGAGCCGTATCCACCGGGAGCCCGCGCTTCCCCATCGCTGAGGAGAGACCCGTCCTCTGCTTCCCAGTCACTGCACTGAGGAAATGAGATGTGATGTGGATGGGACGCATTGTGAACATGAGAGCACGACAAACAGGGCAGCACACAGAAGCACTGGGACGTGGGTCAGGGGACCCAGACAGCCCGGCTTCTTTACCTCCCAGACCTAACGCTACAGTGCCACGTGGCGCCCGAGATGGGGCCCAGCAGTCACACCGTGGAGACACCTGCAGGTTCCTGTGCACAGGTGCTGCAGACTGCCCCAAACTGGAGCAGTCAGGCCAGGGTCCTGGGGACACATCAGCTGACCCTGCAGTGGCTGCTCCTAGGTGGGCCCCTCTTACAGAGGCGGTCTGGGGTGCCAGGCCCTGATCCCCCAGGACGAGACTGGCCGGCGAACACAGCGGTGACTTAATTCCCCAGGGGCTGTGCTCTAGGCACCATCCTTTGGAGCCAGCGCTGCAAGGCTGCCCAGGGCTCTCCTTACCCTGTCCCCACACTCACCACGGGATGTTGCGGACAGGGAGGGCACCCTGGAAACTGGAAGCGCACTACAGAGCTTCCACTGCTGCGGCTATTCCTTTCTAGCCTTTTCCTCAAGAATTTTTTTTTTTTTTTTTTTTTTTTTGTGGTACTGGGGATCGAACTTCCTCAAGAATTAAAAGAACAAAAAAAAAACCGGGTATGCAATTAAATTACTTAAATTCTACCATGGTGTTCAGTTTCAGAGAATCCTACTTCGGAGATGGAAGCGTACTGTCTGAGTTCTCTTTTTCCAGTGATCAGTTCAGCAACGTGGAAATTTGGTTCTCTTTCTGCCTCTACGCCTTCAAAGCCACCCTGCTGTCCGCATGCGCGGCTCTGTGCGCCTGCAGCCGGCAGGGCCGGGGCAGGGCTCACAGGTCCCCTCCGTCAGTGGGTCCCAGGACACTTAGGCCGCAAGTCCAGTCGGTCACGAGGTCCGTGGGGGCCAGAGGCCCCTTGGCGGCAGGGCTCTTGAAGGGGTCCGGGGCTGCAGCAGGCACGGGGGGCAGGGGCTGCCCTCGGGCCGGCGTCTTGGCACCTGCTGCGTGGTTGCGCTGGTGCTTGCGCAGGTGGTCCTTGCGGATGAAGCTCTTGCCGCACACGGTGCAGGTGAAGGGCCGCACGCCCGTGTGCGTGCGGTAGTGGTCGATGAGCTTGGAGCGCTCCGTGAAGCGCTTCTCGCACTCGGTGCAGGGGAAGGGCCGCTCGCCCGTGTGCAGCATGCGGTGGCGGATGAGGTGGGCGGGCCTAGTGAAGCAGCGGCCGCACTCTCCGCACCGCAGGGCGCTGCTGTCCCGTGCACTGCCACTGCTTCCGCCACTGCCAGCGCCGCCACCACCTGTGGCTGTGGCCACCGTGGGGGCTGCACCGGGGCCTGTGCTGTCAGGCGGCCCGCAGCTGCGCTGGTGCGCACTCAGACTCACCTGCAGCTGGAAGCTCTTCCCGCATGTGGCACAGGTGAAGGGCCGGCCCCCCGGCGGTGCTGAGGGGTGCTTCTTGAGTCCTGGCTTGTGGCCAAAGCCTTTGGTCCGGCCTGGGTATTTGCAGGGCTCGGGAAAGGGCCTTGGGGCCTGGCTGGGGTCCAGGATGCCCTCCCCACTGTCCGGCGAGGAGAAGGGCAACCCCTCGGGTCCGGTCCTTGGGTTCAGGCCCACTGGAGGCTTACAGCGGAAGTTCCAGCCCCACCGGACCCCACCGAAGAGCCAGTCCCCAGCAGGGGGTGTCTCCTCCTGGGCCATGGCAGGGCTGAGGTCGCCCAGGTCCCTCTCTGGTCGGGCCGGCTCACGCAGCCCCAGTACAGGGTCCTGATTGGGGAAGGAGCTGCCCTGACTCTCCCACGCCCCCTCCTGGACAGGGCTAGGGAAAAATCTTGCAGCCTGGCCAGGTGCAAACAGGGTCCCGTGAGCCTCCAGGTCTGTGGGATGCACAGGCGTGGCCACTACCTCCTCTTCCTGAACTTCTGTTTTGATCACGATTTTTACATCTGCTGAAAGAGACAGAAAGGCAGGTATCACTCTGGCTGTCCTCTCCAAAGGGACTAAGCACAGCCGCTGCTTGACCCCACGGGCACCAGGTAGGGCCCACATGGCCAAGCTTCAGGGCCACAGCTCTGGGCAGTGCCCCTGGCCTTCGAGGCTGCATCACACCCTAAGGATACCCAAGATCTGCCCCAGGCCCAGTTTCAATTTGACTGTGAAGGCTAATTATAGATTTACCCCAGTAAGATTCTGGCTACCAGTGGCCAGGGGCCCAGAGGGCAGACGCAGACTCAGGTTCAGAGGAATCTGAGACTATGCCACAGCTCTGACACAGACAAGCTCTGGGCATGTGCGTACTGCATGTGAGGCTGTGGGAGGAGGTACCAGCTAACCCTCTGGAAGTACCTTTTGCTGCCCTGTGGTATGCAGCAGGCACTCAACAGAGGCAGCCACCTCGCCCGTGCAGTGTCAGTGCAGGAGACGACTGTATTTGAGTTCATGGAGATGTGCTTTATCTCCTATCCCAAGGTTATAGGTCAGAGTTCTTAGTTTTAAGCATATCTGGGGGTGGGTGGGTGCTAAAACAAGAAATTACTACTTTAGCAGATAACGGGCCTCCAAAACCTAATTAAAGAGAAAACTCATACATGGATTTGGTAGCTGTTCTTTGAAATTCTGCCCTTCAGACACTCTCAGGTAGCACCAATGTCTAAGAGGTAGCTGTGCCTTTGTTTCACTGTTGATTCTGGGAGGAGGCGTTGCCTTCCAGCACCAGATTATCAGAGCACACTGCAGCTGGAGACATGGATGCTCTCAAGACAGGCAGCATAGGGCTGAGAATTTGGAAGGAGGCAGAGAACAGAATGTACAAAGAGTCATGAGATCAGACGCCCAGCACTGTTGGCAGAAAGGTCAGGGTGGTCTCCAGTGAACAGGACTCCCGGGCAGTGGCGTCCACCCTCCTCGCCTGCCACCTCGCTACCTTCTGTGGAGGCTGCTGTGCTGAGCTTCAGTGTTCCATCTGAGCACGCCGAGGACGGGTGGTGGGGCGGGAGCTCCGCCTGCCAGGAAGTGGGCGGGATGGTGGTTGAAAAATTGGAATGGACGCCTGCAACGAGGAGAGACCAGGGCACGTGGGTCAAAGAAAGGAGACGAGCAGAAGACAGCTGTGAGAGGGGCTGGCAGCTACACCCTGAGAGCCCCCAGGTCCTTTCCAAATGACTGTGACAACCTGGCATCTCTGAGGCCAGGGTCTTTCACCCTGTCTCTGAAGCACTAGAACACTCGAGTGTCACGGACTTGTCCTCATGGCCCTCCACCAACAGGAGGCAGCTGGCGAAGTCACAGCACGAGGCTGGAGGCAGGAAGAACAGGCATGTTTGGGGAAGGGCCCATATCGGTTGGACCAGAGGAACCCCCAGAAACAGTGTCTCTTGTCCCCAGGACCATGAGGTGTCCTCTGGTACAGACCCTGCCCACAGCTGCTCTCCTACTCCTGGGAGCTCTCCTTGTTCCCTGTCTTGGGCCCCATACCTCAAAGCCACTCACCAGAGGTGGCATCTGTGGAGATGTCTCCTGCACCGGAGTCCAGCTGGCTGAGGCCCCAGGGCTCCTCTCCCACGTCTGGCTGCCCGGCGGCCCAAGCCTCCACGCCCAGGGCCTGCTGTTCCTGCAGCTGCAGCTCCCCCTCCTGCTTGATCTGCATCAGGAGGTCGGGGGCAGGAACTGGGGGCCCTGACCCTGGGAAGGGAGAGTGTATGAGTCCTTGGTTCTGGGCTGGATGCACAGCTGGCCAAGGAAATGGACACCTTGGCCTCATGAGGGTCCAGCAGCAGAAGAGCCTGGTAGCAAACAGGGCCTCTGGGTCTCTGGGCTGAGGACATGTTCACACGGCATTGGATACCTGGGCAGGGCTCAGGGAGTGAGGTCCCAGGGCTAGGGCTGGGCCCTAGGAAAGTCCAGGCTGCTTGAGGGAGTCCTGTTCTCACTTTAAACACTGATGCCAGATGAAATTGGAACCCCTACCACCTCAGAACTACCCCCTCATGCATAAGAATTTTAGTGAGCTCAAAGGAAATATTCCATATCCAAGAATCACTGAGGAAACACACAGTTCATCAGGAGTTAGAGTGGAAGGCAAGTGACCTGGAGAGTTGTTTGAACAGGACACAGGCCTCAGGGCTGGGCTTTCCCATCCATGTGGACCGAGCTGCCTGCATGAAGCCAGGAGCCATGCAGCTCTGTCCTGCCTGTGAGATGGGGGCCAGGAAAGTCCATCCACCCTGGGAGTGACCAGGCAGCTGCCCACTTGTCCAGGGCTGTGCACGGGAAAGTGACCTAAAAGAAACCAGAGTCCCATGTCCATGCGGAACTCAGACCACCTAAACAGCATTTCTAGGCTGATATGCTCACTACAAATACGGCTGGGAGCCATGGCGACTCAGGAGATCCCAGCACAGGGCAGTGCAAACCTGCCCCTTCCACCTCTAGGTATCCCTACCATGCAGGCCACTAGGGGCTTCCTCCAAACTAAAGCTAGGCTAACGCCAGAGGAAAATTAAAACTTATCAAGTACAAGAGGAGCCAAACTGCAATGGGAGTCAAAAAGACTTCACTCTCAAGAACTATAGGACAGTTCAAATGATACAGGATAGGCCAAGTGATGCAATGATAGGTAGTCTAAAATCTTCACAAAAAGGAAAGGAACAGGAACTCCAAAGCAGGAACAGTAAATTATTTTCAAAAAGGCTGATTTGAGAAAGAACTAAATAGACTAGAAATGACATAAGAAATTATGGAAATGAGAAAATTAAATTGCTTAGTAGACTAACGCAACTGAAGAGAAAGTTAGTGACTAAGAAGACAGATCTGGGGAAATAATCTGGAGTACAGCACTGAGACATAAAAAACGGAAAATTTAAAGAAGAATTAAGAGCCACGGAGGAGAGAATGGAAGTTCTAATATGTGATAGAAATCCCAGAAGCAGCAAATAGAGAAAAGGGTGACTAGCTATAGGTGAAGAAGTAATGGCCAAGACTTTTAAATTAAACAAATGAACAAATAAACACAGACAACATTCATGCGAAATGGAGTAACAACAAAGATGAAGAGAAAAGTCTTAAGATACTGAAAACAACATTCAGACCAAAAGCTGACTTCCTTCAGCAATGAGGCCATCAGAAGATAAAAGAATATCTTTAAAATGCAGGCAAGTGCAAGGTCAGGTTTGAGTCTCAGGACCAAAGGAAAAAAAGCTAGAGAAAATACGTGTCAACTCATTTTATAAGGCTATTATAATTCTGACTGTACAAACTAGAGGACAGTTTATGAAAAATGTACAAAATCTCATTTATGAATATATGTGTAAAGATTCTAAGTTAAAGAATTACAAATTGAACCTAGCAGTGTATTTCCAAAAAGGGAAAAAGAGATTATGAACATTACGTTTATCCTGAGAACTCAAGGATAAGACCACTTTCAAGAACATAGTAATATAACTCACAGGCTTAGCAGATTAACGGCAAAGACAATATCCTTTTAAAAGATGTAGAAGTAGCTTTCTACTTCTCTACTTCAGGCATACAGCTGACTGAATGTGCAGAGATCTTCCAGGATGGAACGTGTGAAAACACTGGGCATAGTACAAAAATAAAAAGCATCTGAAGCATGGATGATCTACAAATAAAGTAAGGAAACCAGAGGCCAGAAACTGTGAGAATGCCAAATCTCAGATGGTACATGGGAGGACACCTGATCTCCTGCTGCACAGGTAGCATACATACCGCTGGAGATGTGGAATGAAAAGCCTGGGGCCAAGCAGGTAGGAGGCTGTGCTGCTGACAGTTTTCGACCCTCTGTAAACCAGGGACAGCAAGGACAACATTCCCAGTGGACTAAATACATAACCACAGGCAAGACCTATGTGTGGGAGGAGGCTGGCTTGCCTGACTTCGGCCCTAGGCTGACCAGGGAGAGGAACACCCTCACCAGGCAGGTGACACCCACAGGCCAGCACGCCAGGATGTCTGGTGCCAGGCCTCATAGAACCAATGTGGGCAAGACTTCAGGTGGAGGAGTTGGGGTCTATAATGGCACCAGGTGCCCAGCAGCGGTGCATGCGTCCTCAGTGTTGGAGGAACAATCTACAGGCTTCTAGGGGATGATGTGCTGCGCTCACAACTGCAAATGGCTGTGTGACTCAGGAGATCAGCAGGAGATCAGCCTCCTGCAACAGTCAGCAGGTAGGCCGTAAACTGCGGGCATGATCCACAAACCCTCTGCACGTCAGGATAGTCCATACAGAACACGGATATTCCTTGTTTAATGACTCTCTTATTTAATGCTCCTTGACTTAGGACCTGTTTTCTTTTTTTTGTACAGTTCTATACATCTTGTTGATAGAACCTCAATGTCTGTTTTGTACAGCAAACCTTGTGTATACAGAGCTGTAATTTTTACTGATTGTCCTGTACTGTACACTATTGTCATTTTATATTGTTATATATTATAGCACTGCATGTAAACATTATGCAAACAAAAGCAAAGTCATCAATGTGTAATTTTCTTTGACCATTTCTTTGTTTTGAATATTGCAATGTACATACTTATGTACAATTCCTCATTTAGTGAACAATTCATTTAATGACCTGGTCACAGTACTGTAGCATGGTCATGAAATGAAGAGTATCTGTATAACACTGCATATACTTAGAGAAATAAAATGGGGAACATTTGAGAAATAAGAGATTATCAAAGCTGACCACATTTCGAATACATCTTCAGAACTGAAAGATAAAGTACATGAAATTCAAACGTCAATCTGTGGTTAAACATCGGAGTGGAAGGAAATGAACAGAGGATGGTGAATTAATTAAAAGATCAGGAGAAATTATTCAGACTTCAGCATAGAGACAGAGCTGAAAAATACATAAAGAGAGGTTCAAGGTTATTGGGGCTAATATAAAAACACTTCCAAATAAGCGATTAAGGAGAAAGGGGCAAAGCAACCGAAGAGAAAATATCACTGATTTCCCCAAACTGGTGGAAAATATCAGTGATGGAGGAGAAAGAAGAAGCCATAAAATTGCAAATCCCAAAGACAGCGCTAAGAACAGGCAGAGGATGGACACAGGTTATCCAGGAGAGAGTACCGAGCAGACTGCTGGCCAACTTCAACAAGTCAGGAAAAGGCCAATTACCCTCCAAGGCTAGGGAAAATAACAGCCAAACTAGAGTTCTCCTTTACAAATGTAGGGATAGAATACAGACATTTTCAGACACAAACAAACTCATGTAAGTACTACATATAAACTCATCACCAGGCCCACAAGTACCTTCTAAAGCAGGCACTGCCAACTCTTGGCCCACGGGCTGTTTGCAGCTCTGGGCAGCCAGTGATGTGGCTGCTGACGATCGTAAACCTTTAACATTATTATGCGCGTTTCAGTGATATTTTTCATCAAGGGACTACGCATGCTTCAGTGCCAACTTGCTAGCTGACACCAGGACACTCCGTAGGGAAGGGTGTAGCGCAGTGCTAACTCTGCCTCTTGTAACCACCAGTCACAGCCCTGCAGTCAAACCAACCTCGTGTGTCTCAGATGTCACAAACGCACGTGCAACTTCGCATGTGTGTGACTTGGCAATTACCAACAACTGTACCTCAAGTCACCTACACATGTATATGCTTGTGAAAATGGGCAATTGTTACTCAGCGACGTGTAAGTTTTCTACTTAATGTTGTACTATTTTGTAAAAATAATACATTAGAATATGAAAAAAGGAATTTTTCTTACACCAACTATATGTTTTACGTGGGGCCCAAGACGCTTTCTTTACTCAGTGTGGTCTAGGTTAGCCAAAAGGTTGTACATCCACGCTCTAAGGGAAGAAAAACAGTTAAGCTTCCACTCCAACAACAGAAATAGAACGAAAAACTTTCAAACTAATTAAAATAACCACAGTTTGAAGAAGAAAAAAAATCCAAATGAATCATTGCCAAAGGCAAAGTGGGGGTTAAAAGAAAGTCAGAAAGGCCAGAGTAAGGACTAACTGCACAGAAAGATGGCAGAAAAGGACCCAGACACATGGGAGACCACACTCAGTGCAGTCCGGACCAGCAGATTCCAGCAGGACAGACGCCGCCCTCCATATGTGTTCCAGCAGCCACGTTGTAAAGTGTGAAGAAACAGATTGAAACAGGTAAAACAGATTTTAACAGTTTACTTACCAAATATTCCAAGCATTATTTCAACAGATAGTCAATGTAAAATAGTTTGTATATACATATCTTTTACATACATTTTGGGTTTCTGGTATAGTTTGCAAAAGCTGGTTTGTTTCTTATCTTCACAGAACATTTCAAGTGCTCAAGCGCTACTTGTGGTTGGTGGCTAATGCTTTGGGCACTTAAACAGTGAAGAGGATCAGACTGAAAACAAGCAAGATGCAGCAACACTGCTGCTAATAAAAGATACACACACCTACAACAGCAGGGCGGAGGAAAGGATGGAGAAGCATAAAAGAGATATTAACAATTCAAAAAATTATGTACCTACACCACATCAGAAGAATACACTTTAAAAATTTATTGACTTAGGCCAGGTGTGCTGGTGCATGCCTGTAATCCCAGCACTTGGGAAGCTGAGGCAGGAGGATTGTCGAGAGTCGAGACCAGCCTGGGCTACAAAGTGAGCTCAAGGTCAGCCTGAATTGCATAGTGAGAGCCTGTCTCAAAAAGACAAAAAAAAAAAAAGAAAGAAAGAAAGAAAGAAAAGAAAGAAAGAAAGAAAGAAAGAAAGAAAGAAAGAAAGAAAGAAAGAAAGAAAGAAAGAAAGAAAGAAATTGACTACAGAGGTCTGGGGATGTGGCTTAGGGAGGAAGTTCTTGTCTAACATGCACAAGGCCCTAGGTCTGGTCCTTGGCACTATGAGAGACCCCTGCAGTGAGCCCTAGTCTCCTGGCAGGTGTTAGGGTGCATGGGAGGAAGGAAGGGAGGAAGAAGAGCAAGCAGGAGACAAAATGGCAGTACAGCGGGGCTGGGGACTACTGTTGTTCATGAGGAACAAAAGGTTTGAGGCAGTCAGAACCTTGGACATTTCGTGATTGAGGAAGGGACTGTCAGATGACGCAGGGCGGTGATGAGTTTAAACTAATGAGGACCTTGCCCTGGAGTGTCTTTAGTCTTAGTAGTCTTGGTGGTCTTAGTCTTAGTAGGTGGGAGAAGACGGTCCACCCCAACAGGACACTCATCCCTTAGGGAAGTATATAAAACTAGACATTATGAATTTGTGGTCACCAAATACTTTCACAGAAATAAAAAAGGATTAGCTGGGTACAGTGGTACACATCTACAATCTTACCACCTTGGGAGGCTGAGGCAGGAGGACTGCAAGTTTGAGCCCAGCTTGGGCAACTTAGAGACTTAGTGAAAACATGTCTCAAAATACTCCATCGAAAAAAGAAACAAAAAAACTTTAAACAAAATTTTAAAAAGAAAAAGAAAGGAGGGTGTATGTCACCAGGCTATATAGTAAACTGGCCAAGAAGACACGATATAATTCTAAATTTTTAAGCTAATGACAGAACTTCCTGAGAGACTACAGGAAGGAATGCCAGGTGGGCCTGCCCTCCTGCAGGAGGATTTTGACCTTTACCTCTATAATTGATGTCTAGCCGATGAAAGCTCACTGGAAACCCAAACACCACCATGAACAAATCTGATCAAATGAGCAAAAGGGGAACCCACATGCAAGGCATAAGTTCTTCCCCAGCTGCACAGAGCACGGGAGGAAAACATGCTTTCTGGGTGATGAACGAAGCTCAGCAAATGCTCAGATTAGCACTTCACACACTCCCCTTTGTAACTGTAACACAGGTAAGTTAGAAATCAATAACTCCTCACATGCACTAAAATTTAAAAATATATAGTACTTTCTAAATAATCTGAGAGTCTAAGAAAAATCACAGTGAAAATTAGAAGATAGCTGGTACCTGGTTTGATGAAAACATTATCTTACAGAATGTGTGGGCTGCTGCTCCACTGGTACCTAGAGAAAACTATCCATCCATCCATCCATCCATCCATCCATCCATCCATCCATCCATCTCTCCTTTGTTGCTTTTGAAATAGGGTTTTTCACTGTGCAATTCAGGGTGGCCTTGAACTCACTTTGCAGCCCAAGCTCATAGCAATTCTGCCTCAGCTTTCCACGTGCTAGGATTATAGGCATGCGCCACCTCGCCCAGCTAGAGGAAACTTTATAGCCCTGAATGTTTACACTGAAAAAGAGAAGACAGGTCCAAAACTGAGTTAAAACATCATGGCAAGGTGTTAGAAAAGCAATGACATCAACAACAGAATGCCGTAACAAAGTAGAAGGAAATAATATTAGAGTAGAAGGGAAAACAAAGATAAAATAGAGAAAGAACAAAGGTGGTTCATTGGAGAGAGTAATAAACTAATTAATCTCTAGTCAGGGAATGATGCAGATGCAGTGGAGGTTCACAGGGCAGAAGATTCTCAATGCTACTCCAAGTCCTCTGAAAACTCTGGGGAGAAGGACAATTAGATCCTTACAATTTACCAAAACTGACCAGAGAAGGAGTAGAAGATGCAGTCTTCACTGCAGTCAACGAGAACAGTGGTCAGAACCCGCCTGATAACTCGAGGCCTGGAGGCTCCACTGTAGTTTTCCATGAAAATTCAAGGAACTGATGATTCCTGCTTTACACCTGTCACAGAAATCAAAATAGAGGGAATGGGCAGGGATGTAGCTCAGTGGCACAGCGCCTGCCTGGCAAGTGCGAGGCCCTGAGTTCAATTCCCAATATTGAAAAAAAAACCCTTAAAATATTCCTTTGCTGGGTATGGTGGAGCGTGTCTGCAATCTCAGCATTGGGAGGCCGAAGCAGGAAGACTGCCACAAATTTGATGCCAACTTGGGCTAGACAGTGAATACAGGGGCAGCCTACAGTATATAATTAGACTCTGTCTCAAAAAACCAGAAAAAAACACAAAAAACCCCCCAAAACCAAAACAACAGAGGGGATTACACAGTAGCTTATAGCTTTAACACCAAAATCACACAGACACAGTCCAAGAAGGACAATGTGGGCTTGTGCTACTCACAGCAGTGATCCCAGCACCTGAAACAGTGTGATCAGCATAACGGTAGGTTAATTTCCAGGACTGCAAGGTTGCTCAGTATTGGAAAACAACAGGATTTACGTATTAGCAGGGTAAAACAGAGAGAGAGAGAGAGAGAGAGAGAGAGAGAGAGAGAGAGAGAAATCAGCTCAGTAGATTGAAATAAAAGCATTGTATGAAATTCTAGTTTCCTATCAGAAGCACCTGCCCAACAATATGGGAGGCTACTTTAGCCTGAGAAAGGGATTTGAAAACAGAATCTTTAGTAAATGTATTCCCAGTGTGAAATTTTAAGAAACATTCCCTTAAAATCACAAACTAATAGCATACTTGTTATCACAACTTCTACTTAGGGTTTTCTGAGATTTCTCAGCCAGCACAATAAAACAAAGGCAAAATAAACCATGAAAATTTGTAAAGAGAAAAAAATATTCTTATTACTCATAGGTGATGTGATTAACTTTTCAGAACATCAGAGAATCATTAGGCAATTTTTAGGAAATTATTTATGGGGGTGAGAATTTTAGCAAGGTTTCCGGATAGAACCATCAATAAATGACAGGCCCCCGGGGTTTTATACAGTATTATGTTTGAGGGAGCTGATCAATCACCACTTTTCTTCTGTCACAGAAGACTGAAAACAGATGAGGAAGCCATAGTGAAGACTATGCTGTTCTTAAAGGGGCATGGTGGCGCACTCCTATAATCTTAGCACTCTGGGAGGCTGAGGCAAGAGGATCATTGCGAGTTCAAGACCAGCCTGGGCTACAAAGTGAGTTCAAGGCCAGCCTGAACTGCATCGTGAGACCCTGTCTCAAAAAGACAAAAACAAAGACAAAAGACTATGCTGTTTTTACTTACAATGGAGAGTGCAGCCATTAGCCCATTATCTGTGTGTGTGGGGGAATCCATCCCACCGAGCCTAAAGTCAGAAGTCACCTAGACTATGGTGGGGTCTGTCCCTAGTGGAGCAGTAGGGGTGCGCCTGTCCCTGGAGGCACTGCACTGCCCCTCTTGCTCCCGCCTCCCGTAGGGTACAGGCCTTCACACCGCTAGCGGGGCTGCCTGGAGGTCAGAGGGACTGCAGTGTCGCCTTAGCTGAGCTCCTGTGACAGGGGCGTACTGGCCCCCACCCCTCCCAGTCCCAATGGGGATCGGCAACAGAAAATGCAAGTTGAAAACAGATGCCACTGACCACAATGATGATAAGAATACCAGGAACCTAGGAATATATGACAAATGTACAGGGCCTTTTGGAGAAAATGAAGCTTTGCTGAGATGCTATGGACCAGCTACAGGAGGGACAGAGGGGAGTCAGCGATCAGGTGGATCGAAAGAGTGAAAGCAGTTCTCTCCAAATGCTTGCAGGTTGAATGCAAGCCTGAACACAACCCCAACTGGGTTCTTCTTGGCATTTGGTAAAGCAAATAGAAAATTTCCCTGAAACAGCAAAGGAAAAAAAGAACAAGGTGCTAGTGAACAAGAGCCAGGGTCTAAGAACTTAAACACAAGAAGGCAAAACTTGAAAACTTTTGGTAGCAAATATGAGACTGTGGGTATTTCAACCTTGAGGTTGGGAAACATTTCTTAATTGTTGAAGACACAGGACCGGCAGAAAAAAAAGGCCTGGTCAATCAGGCACACTAAAATCAAAGGCATCTGTGAAACACAAGGAGGTCAGAGCCTGTAACTCAGTGGTAGGGTACTTGTCTAGAATGTGCATGGCCCGGGGTTCCATGCCTACCACTACACACAAAAAGAAAAAAAGCGCCACAAGGGAGACAAGATTATCAGCCACACACGCACAACTGATACAAATTCATATTCAGAATATGTAAGGAACGCTTACAGATCAGCAAGGAAAAAAACTTGAAAGAAAAAATGGACAAAAGAAATAAATAGGGATTTTACAGAAGAAAAGACAAGTGGTTCATAGAGGATATAATGCACAATTTTAGGAAAATGCAAGTTTTACACCACAAATTGTAAACCATTTCCATTTGATAGGCAGAGAGGAAAACAGCACTTCCAGAGGAGTAAGTATATCATTCAATAGTCATTAAACAGACAACTCTACAGTGGAGAGGATCATGGAAACGGCTGGACTCGAGCAGGCAACAGCTCCCAGCATGGACAGCTCCCCAGCATGTGTCAAGTGGGGTGAGCAGGCTCAGATGAGCACATGTGGCCCGACCCTGTTTAAAAACTGTCCAGAAACAGGCAAACTAAATAGTGTCATTTAGGAGTGAGGGTGTAGAGAAAGGCAGGGATCAGTGAGCTGAATTTTCTATTTATCTGTATGGAGAAGGGAGGGGCAGCAGCCCGGAGGGAAGATGGCTCTGCGAGGGTCTGCCCAGGGGCTACGGACTTCTTACACTGAGGGTGTGTAGATGGTCATTCTAAACTCTACTTCAACTTTTTTCTGTATGTATTTTGTTTCCTGTTATACATAAAACAGAGTAATCAAATGCACAATTTAAAAAAGGGGAAAAAATAAGCCCCAGCACGTACTACAATATGATACTTGTTTATGATAAAAGATTTTTGGATAGCCATAGCAGAGGGAAGCCTCTTTAAATCAGGAGTAACTTCAAAAGCCTACAGTAAAACTCATACTTAATTAGAAACTCTAAAAATGTATGCTGTTCATAGACAAGGGTGTCAACTGTCATGGTCGCTAAATGTCCTAGCCAAGCTGGGAAACCATATTAAAGTTGTACAAATTTAAAAAGAAGAGATAACTTCTGTGTGAACTCTGGAGGATATTAAGTGTCACCTAAAAAATCTAAGAGCATCTAAATAACTTACAGACCCAATAAGAGCAAAATTTCTTTTTTACTAAACTCAAGCCAACAGTATACTTGTATCACTGTGACTACTATTTAAAGTATGTATTTAATTCTAAATATCCCACTTCTAAGAGAAACAGCAACTATTAGGAGAAAACTGCAAATCTCCATTCACCCATATACAAAAGGCTTCAATAAACGAGTCTTCTTAGAGTAGAAAGGCACAGGAGTGTAATGATGGCAACAGCTCTCCAGAAACTAAATTATAAAGTGAACATAATTCCAGTCAACTTCCAGCAGGATTTTGAGAATTCAATATAAAGATTCTAACATTTGTATGGAAGGACGAAGATGTAAGCACAGCCAAGAAGCCCTGAGTAGGTAGGGAAGTTTGGTCCATCTGCTGTGAAGGCTTTTATGAAGCTGAAAGAGTGGAGAGATAGATACCAACGAAAAGAAGCGAGAGCACAGAGCAGCCTCCTACACACACGGTGACCTGGCTCGAGACCGAGGTGGCCTGAAGAGCTAGTGGGTACAGGGGCACAAAATACGCCATAACCTCTGTTGGAAAATCTGATGTCTTTGTGGGGAAAAAATATAAATCCTCTCTTATGGCCACGGCGACCACAAATCTGAACAGCAGATGGATTAAAGACTTTTTTCAGGCAAAACTTGAAAAGTTTTATAAGAAAATATGAAAACAACCTCCTGACCCTGAGTGAGGTAGCAGGGATATCTCTGATAGAAAAGCACAGGTCACAAAGGGAAAGATTGGTATGTTTGACTCTGCCAACAACACAAACATCTACAAAAGAACTACAAAGTCCAAACGCCTGCCAGACTAGGAGAAGATGTTTGTAATGCAAATAACACACAAAGGGTTAGTATGTAGAACATGCTCAGAGAAGTCCAGAATCAACAAGAAAATGAAAAACAACTTAGTAGGAAAACAGAAAAAGACAATTCACAGGACAAGACTAAATAAACTTATGAAAAGAACGCCTGGCTTCACGGACAGGTGTGGAAATACAAATGAAACCAAGACACTGTTTCGCCTCCGTCTGCCTGGCACAGACCTATACTTATAAAGTGGGGAAAGATGTCAGAGAACAGTTTCTTCGTAACTGCCGCGGGGGAGGAGCTGCTGTGACCTTCAGGAGAGCACTGTGACAATGGCGGAGGTGGGGACAAGCATGCCAAAGACGCAGCGAGGCACCTGGCATCTTCTCTCCAGAGAAGGACAAAGATAGCAGTGGCCTGTGACAAGAGAGTTCAAGGGCACTCATGGCAGGTCCCTTGTGACAGTGACAAGTTAGAAATTACTTTACTGCAAATCAATGGAAAATAAATGATAGAACAGTTACTTTTTGAAAACCAAGCACCTGTTAAAATGAATCCTGATCTATATGTATCAACACGGGTGAATTTGAAATATGGAATACTGAGTGAAAGATGGCACTTACGTAACTCTTCAAAGCATACAATCCTTATTATGTATGGTTACAGCACACACAGTACACAGGAGATATTTTAAAATGCGGATGGGAAGGATGAAGGTGTCAACTTTAGGACAAGTGGTTACCTCAGTGAGGTGCGGGACGGGACCTACAAAGGGATCTAAATGGTATGAGAAATATACTTCCTGTGCACACCACACACATTTTAAATGTGGAGACTCAACATATATTAAAAATACTTACTGACTTCCTCCTCTGTGTTAGGAAATATTCTGGGGGACTGGGATGAAGATATGCATAAAACACATCATTTTTATCCCCTTGAAATTTACGTTCTACTGAGAGGCAGGGGTGGGATGCACAACTTCTCCCTCTTCCAGCTGCTTGCCAAACCCTGTCAGGGAGACGTGGGAGGAGCAGGCTGGAAAGCGAACACAAGGAGCCCAGCGCTGGCTGTGTTCCGGGCGACTGTCCTCAGGTACCCACCAGGAGGGGCTGCCTGGGCAGTGGGGGCTCGGGATTCGGGGCAGAGGTCCAGCTGGGGTGCACGCCCCCACAAGCAGGGACATCGCCGTGATGCGCTAGGCTGGGGAGAGTGGGGGCATCAGGGAGGAAACAGGAATGAGGGCTGCGGACAGGTTCAAAGGCCACAGGACCTGCAAGGGAGGGGCAGTGAGGTGTCCAGGAGAGGAAGATGCTCTGTGCCACTGAAGGCGCAACCTGAGCCCGCTGTGCCTAGGGCGTGTCCTGGAGCCCCTGTGCTAGAATTTAACCCCTGAAGCCAGGGTACTGGGATTCGGAGGTGGGGTCTCTGGGAGGTGCTCAAGGTTAGGTGATGGCACGAGTGCTGTCCCAAGGAGGTGAAGAGCCCTGAGCTGGCACCCGTGCACCATCTGCCCGTGAAACACCCTGTGCTGCCTCAGGCTCCGCAGAGCGCCAGTCCCCAGCAAGAGGCTTCAGGAGATGTGGCCCCTGACTTTGGCTTCCCAGCCGGCAGGACCAGAAGATGTACATGTCTTTATAAATTACCTGTTCTATGAAAGTCAGACAAAGTGAGCCATGGTGGCAGGTTTCCCACACAGGTGGAAGAACACAGACCTTCAGTGCCATGGGATTCCCTGGAGGCCCAGAGAGGATGGGCGTGGGTGGAAGGGGTTCCAGAAAGAGCAGGAGGGAGGGTGGGAGACAGCAAGCAGTGCTCCTTCCAGAGGAGCTCGGCCCTAAAAAAGGGCAGAGAAACTAGCCACCGTGGGAGAGGTGTGGGGTCACAGTGAGATCTGCTGCTGCCCTTGAGGTGGCCTGGGGTAGGACCCAGGGCTGTGCAGACGGAGTTTCAGGGAAGAGGAGCAGGGCCACAGGCACCAGTGCACAGAGGTGGTGACAGGTGCAGGCAGAGAGCAGACTGTGACAGTGGGGCTTTTTAAAACCAAAAAGAAAAAAAAATGACCTTTTAAATTCAAAGCCCATCCTCAGCCTCTAGGCCCTGTACAAGGAGCTGGGCTCAGTTTGGCCCACCAGCCAGTTGCCAACTTCTGTGCCGGTGAGATGACCCCCAGGCAGCACAGGGTGCCTGCATGACATCATAGGTTGGGAACGGCAGGAAGCCAGTGGCCTGTGGGGTGTGCTTGGCCATCGGCAGTGCCTCTTGTAGGTGTGGGACAGGCAGGCAGGTCCCCCAGGATCACCGGCCTGTTAGGTGAACAGGCAGCAGAGGAGGCTGAGAGAGTCAAGGCTGCACGCAGTGGGGCAGTGCCCCATGACTGGCTGCGGAGGGACAGGAAGAGTGGGGAGAGAGGTTGGGAGGACCTGTGGTGTGTGTGTCTTGGAGGCTGAGGGCCTGTTGGACTCAGCTCTAAAGAGGTTGCTAGATGGAAGGACAGCAGGAGGTGGCGTGGGATGAGGGGGCGAGAGGAGGGCGGTGACTTTCCTCACATCACAGGTGGCCAAGGGGTGCCACTCTGATGGCGTGGGGCCTGGGAGGCTCCGCACAGTATGCAAACCACACAGACAGCCCTGGGACCCTCCACTCAGGCTGAGAGGTGGACGGGGCCTGTCCCTACCTTGTCCATGCTCATGTCACCTGTCCATCTCCCAGTGTCAGCACTTTCCCTGGCCCCAGGAGGACCCTCAAGTACATTTGTTGAACTAATCAGTAAGCGACTCAGTGAAAGCTGACACCCTGGTCAGTTCCATACCCTGCTACTATGCTTTTACCGGGCCTTAACCCTGCTGCCATGCAAAGGTAGCTGGTAAACATGTTCCATGTGCCACACCAGTTGACAATAAGTTAATGACAGGAGGGCTCCTGGGTATCACAGGAGGGAACTCAAGGCAGGTGACAGTCTGGGAAGGAAGCAGGGTCTGAGCAGAAATAGGGTGTGCTTGGCTGAATGGCCCAGCAAGGAGTCTGTCTCTCTTCTTTCTGTAACTTTCAAAGGTGCTGAGTGGCTTGAGAGAAATGTGAGACACATTCCAGTACGCAGTACCCACATTTACCTGAAATAAATACATAGTTCTGACCACACAGAACCGTCTGCCTTGCCGGGGGGCTGTGTTCTCCAGCTCCCACTGGGGTTAACGGCAGTTTGGCTGCCTCTTTGCAAAGGTCTGAGCCAAAGCAGCTTCAACGTACTCTTCCCTTTGTCAGTCTCCCCCACTGTGCTCCCCTGACTTGCGCTCTGCTCTAACTCTGGCTGTGCTACCTGCTTCCACGACGGAAAGTACTGATGTCAAGAGGGCTAGCTATGCAGGTTAGAAGTTACAACTCAACTGTGAAAGACTAAGGTTTAAAACACCCAGGCCCGAGGTTCGATGTCTCTGGAAAGAGAAATACCAGCCCTGCCTCCTTATGCTTCTGTTTCCCTCTGGTCCCTCAGTGTCTCCCTGCCTTCTCCCAACCCTTCACCTGGACTTGGATCCACAGGAGCATCTGGGATCTTGGGAGCAGCGCGACGCCAGGTGCAAGGTTCCTTCCCTTGTTCGATCTGAGAGAGGACCTCAGGCTTGGAGATGGCGTAGTCTGAGGAAAGACAGGAAGGTCAGTTTTGTCGCCTTCCTATCAGGGCTGGGGGAAGGCAGCTGAAAAACCAAGAATGGTCTAGGGACTAAACTTCACAGTGGGTATAGGGCAGCGGTTCATAATGGTAGGCAGTTTTGTGCAGTCTGGAGACAATCTTGGGCAGTACCTAACAGAGGTGCTTCTGGCATCTGGTGGGCAGAGGCCAGGGCTGGTACTGAACCTGAGTTATCTGGTCCAGAGTGCCAGCAGGGCAGGGTGCACAGCCTGCACATTAAGGTGCAGCATGCCTGCCAACTACAGCACCCACTCCATCCTTGTACACATGTGTTGCTGCCCTTGGCTTTGGGGGTCCTGTTGAAGCCATCCTGAGAAGAAAGAAGTCAGGAAGCAGCACACTGCATGTCCTTCCTGGGCTACAAGGCTCTAGGGCATGGGACACAGAGGCCACATGGTCCACAGGAGAAGGTACAGGATGTCCACCTCCAATAGCAGGTTGACTACAGACTGGACTCCAGAGCATAAGGGCAGCTGTGCTCCAAGTCCCAGCAGGAACAGAGGCATCCTTCCCTGGGCATGGTCAGGAGAGGGGCCACCACCCTCCTAAACTGCCACATCACCAGGTCAGAGGGGAGGTGTGTTTGACTCCCATCACTCAGGACCATCTGCAGGAGGAGGAGGACAGATCTCAGGCCTTACATATGGCTGGGACAGAAACCCCCAGGATGGAGAGAGGCTTGGGGACTTGCAGAGTCCTCCTCCAAGGAGAAGCACGGGTCAGGCCTCACCCAGGGAGACCAGCGTCTCGTAGTTGCCCCGCATCACGTGCTTGTACAGCTCCTTCTGCCACTCCTCCAGCTTGCCCCACTCCTGCTCGGAAAAATACACGGCCACATCATCAAAGGTCACGGGCACCTGGAACCACAAGGGTCACACTCGCTCACCCACGTGCTGGCCACAGGGCCCTTGGGCGCTCCACCCCAGGGCACCCAAAGGCTACCTTGGGGACCTCGCCCTTGCTCCCCGGGGGCAGCCGCAGGATCCAGAAGTTCCGGTTGCGCAGCAGGTTCTCCACGTTCTCCAGCCGCCGCTGCAGCAGCCCGTACTCCTGCAGCAGCGTCCCCAGCACGGCCCACTTGCCCTCCAGCTGATTGCCGAACTCCAAGGCCGTCTTCTCGCAGTCAGCCAGCTTCTTCTCAGCCATACCGGTCCGACCTTCCAGGGAAAGCAAGCGGGCCGCCTGTGATTCAATCTTCCTTTCCATGGCCTGGATTGTAGCTGCCATTGTCCATGGAGAGATCTTTGTAAAAGAGAAGAGGGAAGCAAGCATCATTCATCACACTGCTGTGCACTGGCAGTGTTTCTCCCCTGGATACTCGGAGCCCACGTCTGCGGGAAGTGGGGATTACCCTGCCTCGTGCACCAGCTTTCAACTGTGGGCATCTGTGATTGGGCCTGTGTCTGTGCATCCTCCTGTCTTGGAGCTTACCACCCTATACGGTCATTTCCCGGGAGCCCTGACACTATGAACGCCTGGCCCTGCAGGCGGCTTTGCATCTCCTCACAGCACACACTTGACACATGGCAGGCCCTCTGTGCGATTTTGCAAAATAAACAGTGACTGAGCATTGCTGGGGTGTTTCAGCAGAGACGCAGTAAACTGCAGATTTATTAGCGCCCAGCCTGGACTTGCTCCCGCCACAATCACACAGGAACTGTCTACTGATGATGACCTAGCAGAAACCCCTAGTTGCTCCACTGAAACCACACAAACAAGAGTGTTGCTCAATTTCTTTTTCTTTCTTTTTAAAAAGCATCTCATGTCTCCTTTTAGCAAAATACTGGGTGGCCAACCCCAGGACAATCTGATTTTGACCCTCCCCATCTGCCCTTCTCTCATTGCCTAAAATGACCACATTGCAAATCTTCACTAAGCCAAGAGCTGGATTTGGGGACATTATTTGAGCTCCCTGAGGTTCTGATTTTTTTTCTCTCTCCTGGTTCCCACTCCTCTCCTAAGGTAAAAACAATGGACCTTAGACATTTGTGCGGCTGCCCCAAGATCAGCACACGCCCTGTAGCCTAGCAAGGAAGACAGACACATGTGCGAAGTCATCCTTTAACACACGTAGCAACAATAAAAAAAACCCAGAGCTTCCCTGTCATCAGAAGTGGCCACAAGAGGCTTGAGTGACTGCAGCTGGGAACTGCAACAAAAGCACATTTTGGGTGGGGAACTGGACTATTTGTCCCAGGCACATCTGGGTGGACCCACGGGGCACAGAGGAGGTGCTGTCATGGGCACCTTCACCAGTAAGCAGCTGAATATAGGAGGTCCACACACTGTTCCAGGAAAACATTCCTAAGCAAAAGCTTGGCTACTACTTGCAAAATAAAGCGACTTCTAGGAACTGGCAGGGGCTCATGTGGAGTCACTGAGAATGAGAACGTGGGCAGGCACCTCAACACACAGGGACAGAGGGCGGCAGAAGAAACCTGCCAGACAGCACTGAAGGGGTTCTCTGCCTGCCTGATCTCGGTGGGCCTCTGGCTGGGTCTTCGAGAGCCGGGCTAAGGTCGACAGGGGCAAGAGTAGGTGGTCTGGGTCTGCCGGCACTTGGTGGCCCCCTCCACACCAGTCTCTCCCTAGGGTGAGCCCTGCCATATACCCCGGATTCTGAGTTTACTCCAGAGGCATCCTTGCACTTTACCACCTGATTCCTCTCCCCTAACGTCCTATGGCGCTCCAAATGTGCTGTTGTAATCCAATCTGGGTTTCCTTAGGCAGGAGAAGCACAGACTCCTACTTTATAAAGAATTGATTCCGCTTTAGTACTTTAACAACAGAGTTTTCTTACCGTTTCACAGAGCCCCCAAGCTCTACCCAAGGCCTTCCGACCTTCCTGTGGGAGGCAGGGATGGTCCTCTGCTGAAGCCCAGCCCCTCATTAGCTGGAGGGTGGAGTAGCCCGGTGCCTTAGAACTCTTTGCGCAGAGGTGCAGCTCCTCTAAGGGCACGCCAAATCCCTCAATAGCACCCCGCCCACAAGAGGAAGTTCAGGCCTCCCAAGCCCTTGCAACTGTCTCCTCCAGCATCAAGGGCTCTTTCCGTCTCGGTGTGCCTCTGCCCAAGCCTTTCTCCCTCCTTGTAAGGCTCCCCCATCTAAGGCACTCGGCCTGGTGAAACCCTAGCCTCCCATAGAAGCTCAGCTCAAATCACAGAAACGCAGAATACCGGGCCAGGAAGGGTGAGCAGGGGTTGCACCGCCACAGCTCGCTGCCACCTGGCCACCTGGCTCCCTTTCCCTTTCTGTCCTGCACGGCTGCTACCGGCGAACCTGCACGCTGGCCCAGCACCCCCAGTCCCCAGCCGCCGTGTCCCCCACACTTCCTAGCTAAGCTGTCTGTCAGGGGCAACTTAACTTCTCTGGCCCCAGGGCTTTTCTTTTGTATGGCAGACATAACAGCAGTACCCACCCCGCAGGTCTGCAAGGAGGACGAGAGAATGGGGGCCGGGTGCGGCGCCAGGCTCGACACCAGCCAGCCAGGCACGTAGCGGGCGTGCGGCGTCTGCGGAATCGTCGCCGGACACCTCCCAGGTGCCACCAGGCCGCTGGGGGGAGCTGGGGGAGGGAAGCCCGGCCGAGCGCTGGGCAGAGAAAGAAGCAGGGCAGGGGGCGCGGGACGGAGGGCACAGGGCGCCGCGCAGCGCTGCGGGAACTTGGCGCGGGGCGGCCGTTCCGCCCGACGCGGCCCGTCCCGGCCCCGAGCGGGGAACCCAGCCTCAAGCGGGGGGCCCGCCCCAGAATGGGGGCCCGGCAGGCGGGCGCCCTAGGCCCCGCGGACCCTGCGCCCCGTTTGCCCGAACCTCAGGCCGACCCGGCCTCTCGATCGCCTCCCTGGGGCCTGCGGGCTGTGTGTTGGGCCCGGGGCGCCGGAGCCTCAGGCCGCGCGGGTCCGAGCGTGAGCGCCGCTCTTACCGGAGCCGCTGCCGCCTCGGCCATGGCCCTGCGCTGCCCGACCCGGCCCGGAGGAAGTCGCCGCCGCGCGGCCCACGCAGGCCCGGCCGCCCAGAGCTCTCGGCAGGCGGCGCGGCCTCCTTCCCCGCTGCGCTCCTCGGTGGCCGGCCCGCAGCCCGCTCCGCCTGCAACGCGCCACCGCCGTCAGCGCCCGGCCGGTCCACACTGCATCCTGGGAGCCGGCGCCGCGGCCCGGCACGAAGGCCCGTGAGGCTTCCTGGAGGCAGCGCGGCCGCACAGCGCCCCCTGCAGCCCGAGCGGCGAACGGCAGCCGGCGCCCGCCCCGCCCTATACTCCGCGCGCCCCTCCCACCGCCGCCCCGCCCACGGCCCCGCCCCACCCAGCAGGGCCCGCTCACATCCCTCGGGGGTCGCCCAAGGACCCGGCTGTACCCACGGTCCAGCACGCCGAGTCCCTGCTGGTCCCCGCGGCCAGGTCCCAAGAGTCCTGTCCCTGCTCAGTGACCAGGCTAGCCGGCCGGGCTTCCCCACGCCGCGCGCCGTCCTGCGTGATCGCGGCGACAGAGGCCTGTGCGCCCCACACGCTCGCGGCCGAGGGTCTGAGTTCCGGGCCGGGAGCTTTGGCTTCGTGGCTTGGACGCCTGCGGCCCACACGCACCATTGCTTTCCCGTGGAATAAATAGAATTTTCTATGTGTTTATTACAGTAATTATTTTTAATGGAATAGGTAATGCAACACAATGCCCTCATTTACGAATTATTTTAGCAAAATTAACTTGGTAGGGAAGGATGTTCATGATGTATTCAGAAGTCTGTCCAGAACGATTCCATTTTGTCTTAAAAATATACATGTGCGCATGTATAATTAGGATGTGTGCCTACACAATAAGTAAGTGGTTTCCTACACTGTACCTAGAAACATACTGCTGTAATAGAAACGGACGTATAGCATTTTATATATAACATAAAATGTTTAGACAGGTTTGGAAGCATATATATTCACGTAGCCTAAGTAGTTTTCTTTAATAGGGAGACTTTAGGCTGTTTTTAATGTATTTTGTAACTTTTAAAAATTTATACTTTTATAATGACAGGAGTGTTTTTAGTAGAAAATAATACTTTCAAACTCGAGACTAACGAACAGGCGGAAGGAGCCTGGTATGGCGCCCCCGCGTGGCAGCGAGGGTGCATTGCCTGCCTTTCACTGTTTCCCAGCAGCCGTTGGTTCGCCCGCGGTCGGCCTTGGGACTTGACGCTTCCCTCTTAAGTCTGTGGCCTGTGCCAGAAGTACACCGAGGCAGCGTCCCAGAGGAGTTCCTTTTCGTGTATTTTAATGCATTTGCCCGGGAGCTGTCTTTCCTTCCCATTTACATGTCCCCTCTGCCGGGGTGGACCCATGTGTGGGCCTAAATTTTATATAATTTAGGGTAAAATTAGGAAGAAAAAAAAAACCATGAGGACCTGACAAATGTAAGAGTAGGTGCAAGGGAGGCGTTTTGAAGCTCAGAATCTTGGCTTCATGGCAAGGCCCTGGAATTTAAAAATAAAAAGAAAATCAGCAGGGACTTCGGGATAGGCCTCAGCCAGGTCTCTCCCCAAGCCCAGGGACTGGGACACCCGGGTGGTGTAGGGAGACCTGGGTGTTGGAGACCTGAAGGTTTCGCCATGAGCTAGTTGAGACCTTGGCCAAACCAGCTGCCCCCAAGCCCTTCTTGCCTCATACTTAAACCCGGAGGTTGGGGCTGATAGTTTTGGAATTTTCTTTCACTCACTTGCTTTGATACTGGACCCAGTTGGGGACTGGGGCCTCCCCTCTCACGGTGGCCTGGCTGCTTGTGTTCTCATGACCACCCCGTGTCAGCCAGTGTCTTCGGGGGAGCTGCTCCCCAATACCCCGGAGGAGGGTCTTCCTCTTGCTGAAGAGGGTTAGCCCCGTGGTAACACGAGCTAACCATCCCAGCGACTCCAGGATGGGTGTGTCCCCGCCGCCTGAGGACATCAGCATAGGGTTTAGGAGGCCATCAGAATTCCTCTAAGGGATTCTGGGAGGAGGAGATCTGATGGGCTTTTTTTTTTGTGGTACTAGGAATCGAACTTGGGACTTCCTGCTTGCCAGGCAGGCGCTGTGTCACTGAGCCGCTGAGCCATACCCCCAGCTCTTGGTGAGCTACTTTTTACCCTCCACTAGGAGGTGCTCTTTTGAGCAGAATGAAAAGCCAACCCCTCCGAACGGAAAGTCAGAATAGCAAACAGCGCAAGGTTAGCTCTATGTTGTTGGAGAAAACTGTTAGCAACTTTATGTAGAGAGAACCGCCTGGGTTAATTTCTTTCAAAGGTTAATGTGGGTACGAGAAATCTTTACATTTCATTGACTTCCTCCAATACGTATCCCTTTAGTCTACTCCCACTGTTAGGGCTGAGTCTTCCTCTCTTTTTTTTTTTTTTTTGGTTTAGGGAACCGAACTCAGGACTTTGCAATTGCCACGAAGGTGCTTGTGCTGCTGAACTATACCCCCGGCCCTAGGGCTGGCTCTTCCGATTGGGCCTGGACCGTAACTTGGTTACTTGTGCATGCCTTTAAGACCAGCCAGCTGCATAGACACAATTGATAAGAAAGTATGTGAGATATATATAGATAAGAAATTATGTGATTATATATATATTAAAGAATGTACATATTCTTTTTCAAACAGGGCAGGCTTTATAGAGAACATATAATGTGAACCAGATCTTGCAGGATGGGCAGAATTTTAATAGGCAGAGAGCATTTCATACCGAAAGGAGTGAGCCTGGTGGCAGCCTAGACAAAGGTTGAGACAAGGAGGTACAGAGAGCATTCTGGGAGCAGTAGAGTTGTCCGGTTGGGCTAAGACTTGGAATAACATTGGCAAACAGGCTGTGTTAGTCAGCTTTCTGGGACTACAACCAAACACTGAGATGCACAACTTACACAAAGGAAAGGTTTGCTTTGGCTCACTCTTTTAGAGGTTCCTGTCCATGACTGGGCTGCCGGGGCTGCTCTTTGGTCTCTGGTGGGGATGTCAGATGGTCATGCCGGGAGTACAGTGACTCACCTCATGGCTGTCAGGTAACGGTGAGCAAGCGATGGGCCAGGCTGAGTCCCATCACCTCCTTTGAGGCCACACCTCTACGGCCTTATGACCTCCCCCTGGTTCCACCTCCATTTCCTTACAGCACTGCTTTGGGGGCCAAGCCTTTAACACAGTGAACTCACCTTCCAAGCTCCAGCACAGGCTGAACCACATCATGATAACTCAAATGTTAGGGCATAAACCTGGCCTGGTGGCTCACATCTGCAATCCTAGCACTTGGGAGGCTGGGGCGGGAGGATCGCCGAGAGCTGAGGCCAGTGAACTCAAAGGCCTGAACTACATAGTGAGAACCTGTGTAAAAAAAAAAATTAATAAGGCACTTAAGAAGTCTTCAGGCTTGGTAGCCTGCTGGGCAGGGAATCACCCAGTTCTGGTGCTGATAGAAACTTACCTGAGGGTGAAGGTGGAATGCAGGAGGGGATGGAAGCTTCTGCAAGAATCCAGGCAGGCAGTAAAAAGTATCTGCAGCAACTGTGAGAACAGAGGCGGGAACTGAGCTGAGAGAACTGCAAAGGACGTGTACTGAGCGTGACCCCCCACAGGCTGTGGAGTTTGTGTGAGGAGTTCTGGGAACTGGAAGAGAGGGCACGCCTGCAGCAGAAATGAGGTGGGCAGAAGTAAGAGCAGTTTTTAGGAGTGTCCTTTGAAAAATATGCCCCTTTGACATGCTGTGTTGGCTGTGCCAGGGCGGTTTCCAGGTTTCGAGGTAGTGATCACAGAGCCTTGCTTCTCAGACTCACACCAGTAGTGTTTCTAGGGAAGCTTGTGAAGTGCATGGCTTTCTAGATCCTAGGTCCACTAAATTGATAAGAAAGTATCATTCGTGCCTTTCCTCAGACTTCCCCATGACCAGAAGTCCCCTCATCTTTCCCAGGCAAGCCCATGACCTGATTCTTCCCCTGAACTCTTTCCATTGCAATCAATCCTGCAGCAGACTTTGACTTCTCCAAATGCCATTGACTTCGTATCATGCATTTAGCACTGAGGGGAAAAAAATAATATAAGGTAATAGACAATATCCTAACCTACCTCTTGGATTAGAAATCCCTGCTTAGCATTCTTAGTACTAAAGGGGAGAGTCTCTCACCCAGAAGGAGCCTGAGATGGCTGGTGAATTTGTACCCGGATGTCAATGCAGGGGCTGGGAGATCCAGGAAGTGTGAGGTTCAGACGTAAGGGTAACTGACCCAGGAGCTCCCGTGGGTAGTGCTCATTCAGCATGGATGGATCTCTGTTTTTCCAGCTGCATTCTTATGCCTGAGCTTTTCCTTTGCAACCACACACAGAGCCTAAAAGTTCAGGCTTAGGACTTTCAAGAGAGATTATGGTAGTCAATGCTGCTTACCACATATGTCTAGTGCTTCCCTTGAGGAACGTGACTGGGTTGCACTTGTTGGCCCCTTGAGGTTGGGTTGCGCCATGTGACAACTTCTAGCCAATGAATTGTGCATATGCAATTCAATGATGCACGCAACACATCATTTCTCAGGAGAGCATTTCTTTACAGGCTGAGGCCCTCCACAACTTTCTTTTTCTCTTCCATGACAGCCAACAATGTTCATGAAGGCAGCCATTGCCCTGTGTGGCTGCTTTTGGAGGGAAAAGATGTTGAATGGGATCCCCAAGCAATCTGTGATGTAGCACAGACATGAGACGGATCTTTGCTTATGGTTTAGTATGAAGTGTCTCGCAGAGACTCATGTCATGTATTTAGGGCTTGATCCCAGTACCACGGTGTACAGAGGCAGGGCGTTGGGAAGGTGACTGCATCATCGTGGCGCTCGGCTCATCGCGGGCTTACTCTGGGGATGAGTTCATAGCTGAGTTTGCTGTGAGGTGATGAGGTCTGGTCGGAGGAAGTGGGTCACTGGGGAAGTGACCCGGAAGTATGTTCTTGGCTCTGGCTCACGTTCCCTCTCTTTCTTCCTGGCAGCCGTGGGGTGAGTAGCTTTCCTCTGCTGGGGCCTTCTGCCACGGTATTTCTGCTTTGGATCCAGCCAGCCACAGGCTGCTGTCTCAGAAACTGTGAGCTAAAATGCAGTTTTTCTCCTTTAAGCTGCGTAAGTCAGATATTTTGACCCAGCAATGGAAAGGTGACTAATAAAAAGCATCAGAATTTGTTTTCAGGTTTTAAAACTTAATAACCAAAATTACTGTGCTCTTTTAAACAATCACGTTCTCAACAAATTTTAAAAATAGTGTTCTAGTTGTAAGAATTAGATTTCTCATGATGTAATTTTGGAGCACTCACCACACAGAACGTGGCCCATTCCAGCAATGACATTGTTACCTATAATAGAAATGAGCTTATTACTCAGACTCTGACTCATATTTACAAGAGATTTTTGAAGTTTTATAAGGCTGACTCTTAGAGTCATCAACTTTTGATGACCTTGTAATGAATACAACGCTGCCTTCCAACTTTCAGAGCTGGGGCAAGGTGTCACATCAAAGGCTGGTCAGATGAAATTAGGAATATTTTGTAGGGACACTGAGTCCTCTCCAGCTTGGTGTCTTAGTTACTTTCTCATTGATGAGACACAATATCCAACATCCACAAGTTAAAGGAGGAAAGATGTATTTCAGCTCAAATTTGTTGGGATTTCAGTTCATAGTGGACTGGTTCCAAGGCGCTGGGGGGGGAGCATGGCAGAAGGGCATGGTGGAGGGTGGTTGCTCATGGCATAATGTGCAGGAGGGAGAGGGGAGAGCATGTGTGAAAGTGAGAGCAAGAGATAGCGAGAGAGAGATCAAAGGAGGAGGGAGGGAGATAGACCCTCCCGGGGCCATGGCCCTGTGACTCACCTCCTCCACTCAGGCTTCACCTCCCAATATCACATTTAACTAAGAACTCAACAGTGGATGAACTCACCAGTGAGTGTCATGTCCACATGACCTGATCACCTCCCCGGAGTCACACCTATAGGCACATGAGGCTTTGGGGGAGGGGACATCTAGCTATAAACCACTACATGTGGCCCGGGACAAAACCTACTCAGTAGGAATCAGCCAAGTATAGGAATTAGTTAAGTACATATCGAATACTTCTGGGGTCTCAAGCCTTGTGTCGGCCATGAATGACATACAATCAAAATGACCACACTGTCTAAACAAAGAAATAAATAAACAGCTTCAGGGCTTGTAATATAAGATTTTTAAGTCATGTATGATGTTCAGAGAGTTCGGGAGATGTAACATGGACCTTGAATATAGAAAAATCTGGAACAACTGATACAGTCATTTGGACAAAAGAGAATATCTGAAGTTCTAATTCACCTGGGAACAAAGGTATGCATGGGATTTTGTTCACAGGAACAGCTCAGGGTTAAGCCACAGTTCTCACCTCAAGGAGCTCACTGGTCAGAGGGAGACGGATACACATTAGAAATAAGGAGAGGATACCTGTGAAAAACAAGCCCAGCAGGGTAAGTTTTTCTCCTTTCTCAGGTGTGTAGTCAGGGATTCTGTCCCAGCCATGGAAAGCTAACACATTACTCTAATCTTTACTTTAGTTACATCTATAAAAATCATATTTCCAAATGTGGTTATAATCTGAGGTCTGGAAGGATGTGGATTTGGGAAGGGCAGCATTCAATCCAGTGTCATAACTAACAAAGAAAGCAAAAGAGGAGATGAAAGTAAGATGAAGGAGCTGAGACAGTGAAAAACCGAATAGTAATAGGAGTCGTAGACAAATATCTCAATAATTAAGTGGAAATAGAATAAATAATTAAAAAGCAAAGATTCTCAAAATCAGAGTGGATAAAAATCTCTGAACAGTGACATTTTGAGGAATACAACTTGAAGATGTGTAAAGGGTGGGGAAATGTATGTACATGTTATATGTTAGCTTCCCATCGCTGTGACAAGACACTTAAGAAAACCAATTTAAAGGAGGAAAGGTTTATTATGGCTTCAGAGTGTCCAGTCCCTGGTCCCGTGGCTACATTCTTTCTGGGCCTGTGGGGAGGCAGAGCATCATGACTGGGAACATGAGGTGGAATTGTCATCTCATGACTGCTGGGAAACAACAGGGTTGGGGGAGGCCAAGATCCCAATATCCCCTTCATGGTGGGCCCAGTAACTAGTGTCTTCACACAGGCCCCCCCATCCAAAGTCTCCACCATCTCCCAACAATGCCAGCAGCTGGAGACTAAGCCTTCAACACATGGGCTTTTGGAGAACATTTAGACCCAAACCAGAACATCATTATTACAGCCTGTATCTAGTTTGTCCTCCGAAAGCCTCATGCAGTCACAGGTGGGGGTTTTCAGAGGTGGCTGGATCTAGAGTGTGTGATGCTGAGATCAAGAAGCCTAGGGTTAAGGGTGTGGCTGATGGGTAGCCTGGACAGCAAGAGCGCTGGTGTCGCTCACGTGCTGCTCGCTGCCCGCTGCCTGCCTGCTCTGTGATGTCCCTCTCCTGTACCACCCTGTCTGGGAGCCAGCCAGCTATGAACTGAAACCTCTATAAACTGTGAGCCACAAAACCCTTCCCTCCTTTAACTTTGGGTGTATGTCATTTTGTCTTGGCAACGAGAAAAGTAATCAAGACACCATGTGAACCTAGTAAGAAGAGAGTAAGAGACTTTGTACTTACATCTTGCAAATTACATTTTTTTGTTTGTTTGTTTTTGTGGTGCTGGAGATCAAAGTCAGGGCCTTGTGCATGCAAGGCAAGCACTCTACCACTGGGCCACATCCTCAGCCTAATTGCAACTTATATTTTAAGCAAGAAGCATTCTAAGAGATAAGAAGAGATCTTTCATAATTATACCAAGGTCAATCGATCAGAAATACACGACAAATTTAAATTTGTATGCACCAAATATCACAGCCTCAAAATAGACAAAGCAAGAATTAAGAGAACTAAAAACAAATAAGAGAACTAAAAAAGATTTTAAAATACATAACCATGGTGGGTCATTTTAATAATCTTTCCCTGTAACTGATAGAATAAGCAGGGGAAAAATCAAAATGGGGATTCAAAAAATCTCAGTGAATAAACTTGATCTAGTTTACAGCTACAAAGCAGTACACAACAATAGGAGAATGTTACTTTCATTTAAATGCACTGAATACTTACGAAACATGACCATTTACTGGGCCATCACATAAGCTTCTTTTGAAAGGATGAATAGACTTGGCGGCAGTAGGATAAACTATGCGTAAAAGTCAATAATCATAAAAATAGGAGAAAGCCCCAAATGTTTGGAAATGAAATGATACGTTTCTAGATAATGTACGGAAATTAGAAAACACTTTAAAATCAATGGTAATGAGAATAGAGTACATGTGAAATTTGCATGATAAAGCTTAGCTGGAGATTTAAATCCTGAAAAGAAGAAAAGCTGAAAAAAAATCAATAATATAAGTAGTTTCAATTTCAAGAAATTAGAAAAATAACCAAGTTAAGCCCAAAGAGTGCAGAGAAATGAGATAAAAACAAAAATCCAATAATCATAAGTAGGATCAATGAAGTCAAAGTGAAAATAAACAAACAAGCAGAAACAATACCCTATCAGCAACACTGATGAAGAGAAACATATGGCCCCTGTGGGAATCTTATGAACAACTTGATGCCAAAACATCGAAAAAATTGGATATAATTGCCACAGAAAATTTTGAATGCTTTGAAAAACATAACTTCCTATAACTGACCGAGGAAACACAGAAAACTGAATACTTCTACACCTCATCAATAGGTTCAATAACTGGAAACTTTCCCAGAAAGTGGGCTTGAGATTCAGATATGTGAGGAAGGGCTAATCCTGTTCTTATACACAATCTTCTAGAAAATTAAAAAAGTAGGAAACACTTTCTAACATATTTTATGAACATTTATTTTACATGACACTGATGTTAAAACCTGTTAAAGCCAAGAAAATATAAGCCCATCACTCTTAGGAGCTGGATAAAAATATCCTGAACAAAACATGAACAGATGAATTCATTACCTAAAAGGATAAAACATTCATAACCGATCACAGTTTTTCCAGGAGCTCAGATGGGCTTAACGTTTGAAAATCCATTCATACTATTCATCATCTTAATAGGAGAAAGGAGAAAACTCATATAATCATCTTGATAGATTCTGAAGCAGCATTTGGAAAAATGAACATTTATTCTTGATAAACTCTTAGCATAATATGGACAGGGGTATAATTTCCTTTTATGGACATTTAAAAGGCCAAAGAGAGCAACACACTCATAAAGAACAAAGTCGGGGGAATTTACTGGATACGCTATCTGTAGTAACTAGGATGGTAATAATTGGTATGGTACCGGCACATGGGTAAAACTGTAGATCAGTGGAACAGAATAAAAGCCCAGGCACAGACCGAAACCCAGATGGACACCCTATTTATGACAAACTTGGTGCTTCAGAGAAATGGGCAAAAGAAGGGCTTTTCCAAATGACTGATGCTAGGTTAGTTGAGTAAATATGGAAAAAAGATTTAGACTATACCCACGTGAATTCCTGGTGTATTGTAGATTTGTAAAAAAAAAAAATATCAAAGCAATGTGTTTCAGGAAAAAACACAAAAGAGTATCTCTGGGAACTGGTGAAAAGGTAAATATTTACCAAAGACAACCCAAAAAGCATGAAACATAAATGAAAGGAGTGGTAAACCATACCATTCTTTTAAGAATTCTGTTCCCCAGGGGACACCATTAAGAAAGATAAAGGTGAAAGAGAAGATATTATGATGCACGTAATTAACAAAGGACTTACATTCAAACAAAAAAGCAGTGTCTAGAAACCAATGAGGCAAAGGATAGATAACACAATAGAAAAATCACACCACAGGAGGCCCTTCACAGAATGACATCCAAATGGTCACTAAGTCGGGGCACACAACCATTTTGGAAAGTTTTGTGTTATTTAACTCCCAAAACAGAATGATTGCATACCTATGGGCCAGCAATTAAACTCCTAAATGTGTATTTCACAGAAGTGGGCATATATGTTTTTCAAAGACACACATGCGAATATTTATATCTGCTGATTCCTAACAGCCCCAAGCTGCTTATTGCTAACACTATATTCTCATGCCATTTCTGAGCAAGTTAGAGAAGTAAATCATGATATATTTGTGTGGTAGAATACTATACAGCAATGAAAACAAACCACTATCATATATAATAGCATGGCTAGGTATCACAGCTATAATAGTAGGGAAAAGATATATACATCTCAAACTCAGAACAAAATAGCTTTACAGGTTAGAATAGTGGTACTTTTGGCACTGGAGAGGAAGTTATTGCTGGCAGGAGGTCCAAGAATTGTTTCGGTGATGCTGGGAATGTTTTTTCTCCTGTTTTTATTTTTATTTACTTATTTATTTTTTGTCTTTTTGAGACAGGATCTCACTATGCAGTTCAGGCTGGCCTTGAACTCACTCTGTAGCCCAGGCTGTTCTTGAATTCACAATGATCCTCCTGCCTCAGCCTCCCAAGTATAAGGATTACAGATGTGTGCCACCACACCTGGCTTTTTCTTCTGTTTTTAGATGAATTTTAAAAAATAATTTTCCTAATTTTCTTTTGTTTGTTTGTTTGTAGACAGGGTCTCGTGGTGTAATTCAGGCTGGCCTTAAATTCACTATGTAGCCCAGGCTGACCTCCAACTTGTGATGCTCCTGCCTCAGCCTCCAGCACACTGGGATTACAGGTGTGCAGCAATTTTCCTTTGTATTTGAAAAATCTCCAAAATCTACAGAAAAGTTTAAAAAATAATATAATGAAAATCCTTGTGCTCTATCAGATCACCGGTTATTAACATTTTAACTCATTTATCTCTTTCTGTATCTATCTACATGCACGTAACCATATGTGTTTGTGTGCATGTGTGTGCGCTTTCTGAATCATTATAAAATTAGATGTGTCCTAGTGGCCCTGAATTTTTCAACATGTACCTATCTTTTAAGAACAAAGTTTTCCCCTGTATCCATAAAATACTCAGGAAATCAATGATACAATCACCCATCGTATAATCCATAACGTTTATTTCTCAATTATCCCAGTAACGTCACGGGAAGTCTTCTATCCCCAGTGCAGGAGGCAATCAAGACTCATGTCTTCACATGGCTGTCATGTGTGTTTAGCTCTCTTCAGTCTAGAATATTTTTCTGGCCTTTTGCTTTCTTTCACACAATTAACATCTCTGACAGCCCAAAGCTAGTTATTTTGCAGATTGTCACTGATTGCACTTTATAACAGCACGGCCGGGAGAAAATATACACAAAGTTTTTTTTTAAAGAAGGCTAAAGTTCAAATGGCTTCCTCTCTCCATAAAGTTCTAAACTGTGGCCAAATCCTTTGAGAGGTGACGTTGGGTCCTCGGTACAGTACAGCAGGAGGTGAGGATGTCTGTTTGTCCTCCTGTTGACATAGTTGAATCTGATTATTTGGTTGGAGTGACGTTTGACAGATTTTTGCATATACTATTCCTCAGCAATTTTTACCTAATTTAGCAGCAGTTGGTGATTCTTACGCATATCAATCATGATAGTAATGAAAATAAAATGTCAATTTTATATTTATATTTACATTTCTTAGTTGACTTAAATATTTTTTGAGACAGGGACTCACTATGTAGGTCAGTCTCGTCTTAAACTGTATGTAGCCTAGGCTGGCCTAGAACTCGAAGCAACCCTCCTGCCTCAGTCTCCCAAGTATTTAGACTACAGGTGTGCACTGCCACACCTGGCTAGTTGATTGTTTTGTACGGAAAGTTTCCCTCCTCTTTCCACCTTCAAAAATAAACTTACTAATGGATTCATGGACTCTATAATGAGCTTTAATACATACCTGTCTTTATTTGTTTTGATGCTCAAGTTATCTCATGTTCGACTAATTGCTGAGTCTGTCCAGCTGGTTCCTGCAGCCTGTTACCTCCATCAGGTGTAGCACATTCTTACTTGCTGGTACACGGTGTTCCACTGATCACCTCCAGGTTCCCTGCCCAGTGCTGGAACCAGCCATTTCTCCAAGAGTTCCCAGATTCTTTTGATGATATTTAATAGCTAAGATATGGGAACTGGGAATGTTCATTCCAGTGGAGTTGTTTCTGCACCCTTTGAGAACAGTTAGGGAAGTGTATATGTGTGTGTGTGTGTGTGTGTGTGTGTGTGTGTGTGTGTATATTTACATTACTACTAACAGTTCCAGGTCAATACCACAGTTCTTTCCATATTTACGTTTCTTGCTTGCCACAAAGAGAACCCTCCTTGCCTGAACACCGATACACACATAGGCTTTGAAACTTAAACCGCTGAGTGTGGTGGCACATGCCTGTAATTCCAGCACATGGGAGGCTGAAGCAGGAGGATCGTCGTGAGTTGAGACCAGCCTGGGCTACAAAGTGAGCTCAAGGCCAGCCTGAACTGCAAAATGAGACCCTGTCTCAAAGAGACAAAACAAAACAAACAAACAAACAAAAAACCAAAAAAAAAAAAAACCCAAAAACTTAAACTGAGAGGCCTTACTGAGTAAAGTTTGCCTTCATCTTTCATTCCCTTCGGCTGTACACCAGTTTAGGTGTTTGTCCTTTGTGGTCACATCATCAATATAATGTTCTATTAGTTTCTTGTCTTTAGGTTTACTTTTAGATTTATTTCTTCATATTTGTTGCTTTCTTTTTTAAAAAAAATGTAAGTCATTAAAATGACCCCAAAGTCGAATGCCTCCGCAGAGCTCCTCCCTACCCCGTCTTTCCCATCTCATTTCCTTCTCTCCCTGAACGATGTTGCGTGTCTCCATCTGGAGTGTTTGCAGGTGATTTTCCAATTTTTGCCTAAAGGTGAACATTTGTGATTTGTGCATTTTATCTGTTTCAAGCTTGAATAAAAAGTTAAAAAATATACTCAGTGTTTAACTAAGGAAATAGAATGAGCACTACTGAATGAAAGAATTATTACAGGAACAAGACCTTGCAGCATTACAGGATAAACCAAGACAAAAAATAGTCCAGAAGGGGGAGTTGCAAGACCAGAGAACTGTCATTAACCGGGCTTCATAAAGCGGGAGAGGGTGGCCCAGTTGAGATTGCCTGAGAATCTGGGAAGCCACGCACATCCTGCTTCTGGAGTGGGACCATGGTGGGACTGGTAACAAACTTGGCAGAAAGTCACCACTTTTGCTTGTCTGCTGCTCTGTGTGTCCTCAGCCACACTTTGGAGGGAAGCATGGGGGCTACTGCTGCTGGAGGAGACTGGCCACTGGGGGGAAAGCTGGGACAGACTGAGGAGTGGACTACATAGCGGATCCATTGGTATTTGTGTCTGTCTCAGTGCAACTTTCAGAGAATAACAGCTGCTGCTTTGCTTGAAGGCTCTTCAATAGCATTCCCGTTCTTCTCTGGCCCACCTCTAACCTGAATCAATACTAGGAACACATGCTGGGAAAGTGGTGCCCGTACAACCTGCCCCATGAGAGATAAGGGTCTCAGGGCCGTGAGCACTGATGTGGAGAACAAGGGAAAGATTAGGAAGACAGATGAGCTAGAACTGAAAAAAACAAAAGAACGGAGCTGATTAGTTAATTACACTTGTGGAACAAGGGGAAAGGGAATCTGAAATGACACTCAGACCGACTTAGAAACTGCAGGGTTTGTTCCATCCGCCGAGACAGACGCCAGACGTAGGAAATGATGGGGGAAGGGAGGCAGAGCACTGAGTGCTGCTTACATTGAGTCTGAGAAATCGGTAGGACTTCCAACTGGGGATATCACATACATGTATTTATTTACTTATTTATTTTTGGTCTTTTTTTAGAGACAGGATCTCGCTATGCAGTTCAGGCTGGCCTTGAGCTCACTTTGTAGCCCAGGCTGGTCTTGAGCTTGCAATGATCCTCCTGCCTCAGCCTCCAGAGTGCTGGGATTACAGGTGTGTGCCACCACACCTGGCGTCACATACTTCTTAAAACAGAGAATAGACATCTGCTATGACTGATGTTTATCTTTATTAAAGCTCCCCTTGATCTTTTACCTAAACAACCCCCCCCCAAAAAACCTGGTAAAATATATGACACAGTGGTTTTCAAGGCATTGGTCCTCACATGATGGAAAACAGCAACCTCTGAGCAATGGAAAGCAAACAGTTGGAGTCCTATTAATGCTCCAGTTTCCTGACATGATAAAGTTTGTAGACATAGCATAGAGAGCCCAAACCTGGGCAGAGTCCTGAGGACTCCAGGAGCTGACGTGGAGCTCTGAGGCCAGGTGACAAAGACAGCTAGAGCTGCAGGAAAGAACCCTGCAAAGAAGAGAGCTTCCCAGAGGTGGAAAACTCCTCAGCTCTACAGAGAACCAAATGCTCACACACTCGGCTGGCATTGATGAACATGTGTATGTCGGAGGCCAGGAAAGAACTATCTGGAAAGATCAGTCCTAACAATGCTTGGTGTTCATACTGGAAATCCTGTTTGCTCCTACCAGCCAGGATGGACAACTTAATGATTCATAGAACACTGCATAGAGTTTACAGAAGTGTCTTACTTTAATAGCCAGGAGGTAGATTTCAATCTGATTCCAGAATAAACCTCAAGAGTATTTATAGGCAATACAAAACATGCAGCACCCAATAAAAGTAAAATTCGTAAGATTTGACAGGTAAGAAGCTGGGTGTGGTGGCACATGCCTGTAATCCCAGCACTCGGGAGGCTGAGGCAGGAGGATTGTTGAGAGTTCGAGACCAGCCTAGGCTACAAAGTGAGCTCAAGGCCAGCTTGAACTGCATAGTGAGACTGTCTCAAAAAAGACAAAAAAACAAAAACAAAAAAACAAAAAACCAAAAAACTAAACAAAACAAGATTTGACAGGAGCAGCAAAAACCTCAGCTGGAGGGGGCCAACCTATGAGCTTGTGCCTGATGGAGGGGTGATGCAGATGAAAAGAAAAGACACAGAATTAGGTTACAATGTGGAGGGCCGGGGCATGCCTGTCTCCCTCTGACAAAGCCCTGAGTGACTGGTGCACCTTGGCTTTATTCACTCAGATGCAGGTACAATGAATTACCCAGGATTCCTCTGCCTCCTACCATCCATGATACCTGACTGGGTAAACACCTGGACCTCGGCTGTGGTTCCTTTTCTCTAGCATGCTTGCACCTTACCTTGCTCCCTAGTGCTCGCAGAAGAGGCCAGTTAGGCCTTCCTCTTCCTCTCTTCCTAGCTAGTCTCCCATGTCCATCTGTGGCTATGAAAACTACTGAAGCACTTATTATAATTTCTTTTTATATATTTAAAAAGTTAAGTGATGCTGGAGACTAATTTTGGATTCTGTAAATTCATGTTAAAATGCTAACTCCCTGCATACAAGCCACCATGTGGGGGTACTGGAAGGGGGCTGAGGGTGTGGAAGAGCTACAGCTGGGCTGTGGTCTTCCACTCCCTAGATAGAGGTCGTGTGGTGAGGAGGCACCAGCATTTTGCTCTGCTCAATCATGAGGGTGCTCATTCTTTGCACAAGCCTGGCAGCAACAAGAAGCTGAGAGCAGTGTTAAAAAGGATCGTGATCAAGGCTCTGGGAAAATGGAATGAAATTTGGAGGAAACCGGCAAGTGTCTTAGAGCTGTACAGACACAAGCATAGGCAACCTTCGGTGGGGACTGAGACCCTTTTGGAAGTATAGAGGCCTCTGGGGCTTTATAATTCTACATGAGGGAAGGCAGCTGTGGAAACTGCACAGACACCACAAAGCACATATTTTCCAGTGGGCCCCTCAGAAATTGCTGAGGAGGGGCACAGAACAGGAATCACAGAGGGCGCAGTGGAGGGCCACGCAGAGGGATGGGGGGGGCATTCACAGGGAGCAGAGGCAGGGCCTGCTCACAGAGCAGCCCCAGTCCTGAGCACTTCTTGCCCTCTGTCACTGGGTTTTGGGCTGGTATACTCTGTCAGATGCTTGTGAAGAGAAGATTTGAAAATTCTGAAATTGCTCTCTGGAAGGGGCTCCACTGTCCCAACAGGGAAAGAGGGACATGGCCATTTTTGCCTCTCACTGGAATGACTGTGGACATTCCTGGCAGCATTTCCCCCAGTGTCCCCACACTGGAGATGATGTGGATCTGTCCACAGAGGGAGAGGGAGGTCCATCATGCCACAGGAAAGGGAACAGGAATTAAAATTAACAGATTACGGCCATGGTGGACAAATGTGCGGGGATCTAGCAATGTAAAAATGGATGAAAGAAGTTAAGCTCAGGGAATAACTCCTGCATGATCCCATGCATGTGAGGGTCCAGAGCAAGCCGTGTAGCACATGGTGAGAGCACAGTGTTGTCTCTGGAGTAGATGGGATAATTGGAAAGGAGTTCCAGGGACCTCTGAGGTAGCAGAGACTTTCTGTGTCTTGATTTAGGTGATAGATACATGCGTCCATGAAAATTCACATTCACCTGTACATCAAGATCTATGCACTCTTCCGTGTGCAAGCTACACTTCAATAAAAAATAAGGAAAAAGGAACATATCAATTATATTTTTAATTCCCCAAATATCTATTTGATTCATTTAAAATTATATGTGGTCACTATTAATAATCTTTTGCTTCTCAACTCTGCTTTTCCCTTTTTATCGAAGATATTCTGATTCATTCTAATAATTTCAGACCTGGGGCTTTTACAGGCTGAGCTCTAATGTTTACTGTTTCTGCGCTGTGCTGCTAATGTTAGCTGACGTCCCTGTGAGCTTTTTATTGGCTCAGCAAATAGTATGTACAGCTTACTACACATTAGTCCTGTTCTAAATGTTTTTCCTGGCTTATCTCCTTTAGTCTCCATAGCAACCTGCCAAGTAGCAGTATTATTATCACCATTGTACAGATCATACAACTGAGGCACAGGGAGGGACTGACCCACCCAAGGTCTTCCAGCTGGGTCAGGAGCAGAAACCCGCCTGTCAGCCTTCTGAATCCTTGCTGTTGGCAGCCAGATGGTACAGTTCCTCCCAAGCTGGTGGCATTTCCTGGTCCTTAAACTATCTTTGTGATTTTCAGGATTCCTAAATCCCCTCTGACTCTCTATTGGAGGGGCTCATTCTCCATCACTGTCTATCTACATGACTGAGGAGAGGACACTGGCAGGGTCGTTCTTTGGTACAGACTGTAGTTTTGTAGGAAGCACTCTGAACTGAGAATTGGGCCAGCAGGTTCAGGCCTGACTGTTGGGGACCTGTGTCAGGAAGGATCCCTCAACCACCTGGAGTTTCTGTCTGTGTGTTACCGCCAGGACAGGCACTGGGCAATGACTCTGAAGACCATTCTAGCTCCAGGCTGCTGCCTGCAGCAGGTCTGAAGGCAGGGAGGACCTGGGTTCGGGGTTCTGAGGAGTGGAGCCTGGGTCCTGTTATCCCACAGGAGCATAGGTTTTGTGTGACACAGGGCTGCCAGCCCCAGGAGTTCCCAGTGTGAAGGGATAACTCTTAGGTTACAAGCAGAGTAGGTGTGGCTATAGACATGAAAGATATTAATTAAAACTTCTAAGAGCAGGTAGGGGCATAGCTCAGGGGTAGAGCACTTGACTGCAGATCAAGAGGTCCCCAGTTCAAATCTGGGTGCCCCTTACCATTACTTTTGGCCTTTTGAATAGACTTTTAACTTCTTTAATAGACATGAAGATTAACATTTTTTTTTTAAAACCAGAAACTGGGGCTGGGGATATAGCTCAGCAGCACAGTGCCTTGCTTGGCAAGCATAATGTCCTGAGTTGGATTCCCATGCTAGGTATGGTGGCATATGCCTTAATCCCAGCACTTGGGAGGCTGAGGCAGGAGGATTGTTGTGAGTTTGAGACCAGTCTGGGTTACAAAGTGAGCTCAAGGCCAGCCTGAACTGCATAGCCAGACCCAGTCTCAAAAAGACACACACACACACACAAACAAAAAACAACCAGAAACAGGTGAGGTGCTACTATGGTGGTTATTAGCCTCCATTTTAAGTTGGAATCATTCTAGAAGTCTATAAAAGTGTCATTTCCCAGGTGCCAACAAAAGACAATTAAACCAGAACGAATTTTGCTGAGCCCAGGCCTGGTAAAAGCTTCTGGTTCTTCTAGACTGCAGGTGAGACCGAGTACAGGCTGTGCCCAGCAACCCTCTCAGAGGCCTGAGTTCCTGGTCATTTTTGCCACCTCTTGACCTGCTAAGAGCCACATATGGCATTGTCAGTCATTCCTGGAATTCCAATGTACCACCGTGTGTGTGCTAGGACCCTCTCAGCAGGAAGTGACCCCAACTAAGGGTAGAAACCTACCCTTTAGTCTACCAGCGAAGAGAGCGTCAACCTGGCTAGTTTCAAAGTATCCCTTCGGGAAGGTCAAGGCAGTTTTAGAAGAGAGTGACAGTGCAAAAGGAAGAGAGGACTCGGGAGAGGAGGAAGGACAGAGCGGGAGTCCGGCTCTAAATAGCAACTCCCATGCTGGTGCCACAAGGGAACTGAGCTGGAGGAGGCTGAGCTGCAGGTCTTGCGGGGGACGGCGGGATTTCTCGCACGCTGCGACAGGGCTACTGGGGAGGAAAGAGGGGATACTCACAGCCAGGTGGACTGTATTGAGGTCAGTCAGGGCCCCCTAGATCATCTGATAAAAGGAGAGAGAAGATGACCTCGATCTTTGGGTGAGGCCACACAGCCAACGGTGCTCAGGCCCAAGGTCTAAACAGGTAGGAGGGGGTGGGGTGGGGCAGAGCATGGGACTGCCTGCCCATCAGGCAGTCACTGAGTGGCCCAAGCCTGTCACCGCCTGGCACGTCCCCTCCTGCTGGTCACCGGTTGCTTGCCACCATTCCCCCGTGTGGTGTACCAGGCACACAGAACTCTGCCCCTCCCACATCAGCACGGGTTTTGCACAGAGTCTGCCACCCAGGTCCCTTCACAATTCTGACACAGGAGACCTTGTGCACATGCAGACTCTCAGGGGAAGGAGAGGAGGGAAGGGAGGCAGCTCCATTCCTGCCCCAGGGTGCTGGGTTCGGAGGCACGCTGGGCTCCTCTCCCCTCGGCTGGCCTCCAGCGGATTGGGCCCAGGACGTCCGATCTCAGTCACCCCACCCTTGCCCTCTTTCCCTCTTGTTGTCACACACCAGTCTCGCTGAGTCAGGATGTTGCCCCCCCCCACCCCGAACACACCCCGTACACCACTTGGCTTCCAGCTGGCTCACACTCGCCAGGGACTCGGAGGACAGGTGTGGGTCAACAGGCGCAGCTACGGGCTGCTCTTTCCTGATGTGTGTGCCTGTGATTGTGGGTCTGGGTCTTGTCTTCCCTCTCTTGCATTCATTTCGTCGCTTACCTACTTGCGCGCTTTATTTACCGTTGGCTTTCGAAGACAGGATCCCAAGACCACTTCCTCATGGGATCCTTTCTGAGGTTTACATTGTGGATGGCATGCTGAAGTAAGTAGCAACAAGTCGGCCGAGAGGAAGCAGCATTTGCCAGGACCTTTGCCCAAGGGCGTAGAGGAGGACGCTGAGGATTTCAACTTCTCCCACTTGCGTGGGGGAGACAGCTTGAAACATACACGTGGGGAGGCACAATCCGCTGCCAGGATGCCAGGACGTGGAGGGAAAAAGAAAGCTAGGGCTCCACTCCCCCAGCAGCGCCGAGGCAGTCTCCACCGAGTCCGGGCAGTGACAGGGATGATCTCCGAGCCGGTGACCGCAGCCCGGGCTGTGCCTCCCCCGGCTGCACGCATAGGCAATGCCCAGCAGCGCAGAAGTTGGATCGTGTGTGCAAGGTAGTCAAGGATGGCATGAAGCGGTGGCCATGGGAGACAGGGGACAAACGACTTGGTTGGGAACCGCCAGAAGAGGTGGCAGGACACGGGACAGGTCTCCGGTGCCTGTGCATATGTCAGAGCGGTGCAGGATGACGGGGTCACCCGAGTCCTTGTGAGGACACTGGCACTTCCCTAGTGCTCCTGGCAGCCGAGCCCAGGGCTCGGGCCCCTTAGGTACGTTACCTTCGGCTCCCGTTGGCTCCCCGGGCGTGTGCTGCGAGAACCGTTCCCTTCCCCTTTCGAGTGCCCGAAGGCTGAAGCCCCTGCGGGAAGGTACCAGCTCATGGGGAGGTTGGCTCGGGCGGGCCCCTCCTGCTAGGTCCCGCCACCCTCGCACCCAAGCCACTGCCCGTGTGACCTAACCCTGCCAGCATCCCTCTGTCCGGCATTTCTCACCCTCCATGTTTCTCTCTCACCGTGTCTCTTTGATTGTTCTCCTCTCGTCCTCCTTTTCCAGAGCCACTTGACCCTCCGTGCTCATTCCGAGGATAGCTGGGAGCTGGGGAGGAATTAGCACCTGCAGCTTCAGAAGCCCACGTCCAGCTCACCCGCTCCCGTTTTTCCCCTCCCACTCGAGGCCCCACGGCTCCCTGACTCACTCCTGCTAGGCATCCTCAGTGCTGACCAGCACCGGGGACCCTCACGGATGTTGCGTGTCCTCCTCCTCGGTGGTGTAAACGCCACTGCAAAGGTTGGAGGGTGGTATTCCTGAGACTGGGAAGGTAATTTTGAGCTCACGAGGAGGAAGGCGTACTTTGTGAGGCAAGGAAGGAAGCAGTCACACTTGGGCCATCCCAGGGAGTCTGGGGGTTCAGAAGGCCACCGTCCTTCCACAGCCTGTTTCCTCCCCCCTGCCACTGCCCCCCCTGTGGCAGAAGGCCCACGCTTTGGTGTCAGGTTGCTGGCCCGGCCACAGAAAAGGACACCAGGCAGGGTCCCCTGAGACGGCACCGGCCCATCCTGAGAACCGAGGCCCCGGCCGGGCCGACAACTCGGGCCTCACGAGGCTGTGCTCTGCTGAGCTGGCTGTTTGGCGCGGCTTGGGGTGAGCCCTCTCAGGGAA